>JAOEHY010012157.1:0-28948 GCA_025447955.1 Psilopsiagon aurifrons
CCCCCCCCCCCCCCAAGCCATTTTAAAAGGGAGGGTTTAACATCTTTGTGCAACTTCTAATAATAAAAATAGCTAAGTGTTACCTGAACTGCTGTTATTGCTACACAACCACTGTACACCAGAAAGAATCATGTGTAAGCAGCAATCCAGTAGAAAAATCCACCGTATTGTGTATTAACATCCTGCCCAAGTACAGGTTTGGGGCTTTTATTGGTGTTTTTTGGGTTTGTTTGGTTTGGTTTTTTTTTTTAATTTTCTAGGCACTAAAGGCTTGTCTTACTGAAACATTCTCTCTGAGGCTCCAGCTGTCAGCAGTTCACCAGAGTGATAAACGTTATGGAATAAATGAGCTGTTGCTAAAGGAAGAACCATTCTCCAAGGAGGAAGCAAGTTGCATCTCCCAACTTTTTGAGGTGAAAGCGAAAAGCCTCACAGACAGGGAAGTCTTTGAGAAGGTAATAAGACCATGAGACCTGGTCTTGTTGAAAGTTCACCTTCCCTAAGAAATTAGATAAATGCTTGTAAAAGCAACACTGATCTCTTTCTTTACTTCTCTGCTTACTGCATAACAAAAAGAACAACATCTCGCTCCATACAGAATTTGAGGAACCAGTAAATGACAAGTTGCTTGGGAAGAAAAAAGAGCATTTCCTTCATACCTCAAGCAGCTATGAAAAGGGCAGGTTTGGATGGAGGACACGGTAAGAGTAATTTGACAGGAAGTATTATTAACTGTTGTATAAAGACAGCAACAACTGAACCACCTGGAGGGGGTGATACAAAACAAATCATGACACCTCTTCATCATGACCTTGCTTTATACTACAAAACCAATGTCCCTAACCTTCTACATCTAACTTGTGCTATACAAAGGAGAGCTTAGATTTGATGCTATCCTGTCACAGAAAAAGTGATTATTTCTCTATAAGCTACCATCACTTTCATTGTAACAGAAAACTAGTTTCAGTGAAATCTGTCTTTCTGGTTTGCTCTTGTGAAAAGTCTGCAGATACCGTATTAGTGGCATTTCCACTGTATGATTTTTAGCATTCCCTTCTGTATATGTCTATATACAGACTTTTTGTTTGTTTTTGTTGGGTTTTTTTTTATAGCTTTGAAGAGGAAACACATTCTTACTTGTCCACATCAGAACTTGAGGATAAAGTGGATGTGTTAACTGAAGAGCTGGTGCGTATCATAGAGGATGAACACCAGTTTTTAAACAGTAAAGGCAATGAAGACTTGCTTCTTTACTACCTTGAAATAACTGGTTTTGAGAAAGACTGTTTGGTAAAACAAATAAATGCGTTAGAAGAGAAAACAGACCTAGGCAGAAAGCTGTAATGGCACACAAGAGAATACTCAGTGGTTTGTTTCTAACTTGGTCCTCTGAATCTGTCCTTAGGCTTTAAGGCAAAATAAAACTTTTCATGTGACCAGCCTTTAGCCTAAGTAATATTTCTGCCTATATCCAAGTAGTAAAGAGTCAAATGCTGTTGGAAAAGCTCAGACAGTTTTCAGAAACGGAACAAAAAACAAAAAAAACCCCAAAAAAAACCCACAATTGCTCACAAGACTACTTAATGGCCAAAAAAAAAAAAATATTTTTCTCAACTAAGGCATCACTTCACTACATGTTCTGAAGCCTCTGCAGTGCAGACACCAGTTGACAGTTACACTTTCCTTCTGACTTAGCGAGACAGTGAAAGCTGTAATTATAGAATGGTTTGGGTTGGAAAGGACCTTAAGATCATCTAGTTCCAATCTCCCTGCCATGGGCAGGGATGCCTCACACTTATCAACTCAAGTAACTATACCTACATACTTACACACCAAGAGCAAGAGATATGGTTACCACGAAAGCAAATTTCTCAGCCCGGACAACTTTTGCTTGCTCTGAAATCACCATATTTCAGTTGCTCTATAGTATCACCTATACTGGAATGAAGGTCCTGCACCAGCAAAGACTAGCCTGACCCTTAACCTTGGAGAAGGTCTTTCCTCCTCCCACATTCAATACCCAAACCCTGAAACACATGAAACATTCAGTATTTTCTGATAAACAAAGCATCGCCTCCTTGCAGCCTCTGGTTTAGGTAAAAAAGCAACTGGGAAAAGAGCAGTCACCCAAGATCCTTCCTTCCCTACCAATACAAGAAAGATTTAAATTAATTTCATAAGACAGTGTAGACCATCAACATTTATACCATTACCTCATTATACATCAGTGTATTCAACACTGGTAAATATTCAGATTATTATAACTTCACAAATACTGCTCTATGCAACCCTCTCAGAATCACTGAATCAATTGTTCACATCCATACTCCATACACAGATGCTTATCTTGATTTTGCTTCAAAAAAAAAACCAAAACCCCTAGTAATTACAGTGAAGGGATTAAGGAATTAGAGTGCAAGTTCTATTACAGCCATCAAGACATCTCTCCTCACATCTTTACTCAGTTTAATGAATGCTCCAGGTAGCAATACCCACACATTAAAAAAAAACCAACCAAACAAACAAAAACCCAAACAACACAACAGCAAAAACCAAAACACAAAAGCTAAGCAGACTTTTAAAAGGGCAGGCTCCATATGTCTGCAGTTACAGACTAGGCAGAAGACGATTTGACTCATGTTGTCCAAGCTAAGAGAACATCTCCCTGTGCACTGCAATATTGAGAACCAATAGGCTAAACATCCTTAGAGATAAGAGCTCCATCGTTCTGCAGGGTGATACGTAGCTTTGGAAAGTTTCAACTTCACGTATTCATCCCTTTCCTGCCCATAAGGCTATGCTCTTCTGACAGGTGAGATACAGCCTAGAGGCAGAAAGCCCACCTGCGTATACCAATGCTTCACTGAAGGGGGAGAAGAGAAGCGATTCCGCTTGCGACATGTAGATGTTTTACTCACAACGCAGCTGCCTTTGCTGCCTTCCCCAGAAGGAAGCAGATTATCGTTCAAAGCAATTTGGAGGATGTATCTGTCATCCTTAATTTGCTTTTGTTTTCACCAAAAAGCATTTTAACTCCCTTCTGGACACTGACAGCAGATCAGACAGCTTTTATAAAAACCATGAGATTTATTGATAAATGCATTTCCTTTTTAACTTACAAATAGAGTCTCATATTAATTTTTAATCTTGTTAACACTATAAAACTTTTAAAAGGTACTATAATAAAACCCCAAAGTTTCAAATGCACAAAGTAAGAGATAGGGATTAGACAGTAGGTGCTTTTTGTTTTTATCAAAGTCCGCAGTGCCAGCCTCCATCCCACAGCTCAATGTTTCAACAGTCTGTAATAGGAGCAAACACAGATCTACCGTTTGGTGTTGACCCAGTGGTATCTATCAACACACAGTCCTGTGAAAGCGGCTGTCGATCTGTAGAACTTGTGACCCCTGTGCTGGATATAGTTTGATCCATCAGTCATATAGGTCTTCCTACGAAGATACTGGGACCAGGGGTGTATGGGTGGCTTGTAGTAGTCACTGAACTAAACAGCAAGAAATGCGACAATATTAATATGCGTTCACAAAAGAGGGGGGATTAGTCTGGTCATCAAGTGTTAAGTCTACTGCATTTCTTCATGGGGGAACATAGAGGCTAGATGCTAGCTCTTACTTGAAAACTACATACCATTACTATATGCTTACCTGGTACACACTGTTAGGATTGTTGACAGTAGGGATAGCTTTTGGCTCCCTGTTGAAACTCTCTTCATCTGAAGAAATGCCAGAATAATAGTCTAGTGCTGCTCTCTCAACAGCACAGCTGATCTGCTGAGGAAGCAATGGGTTCTCCTCTCCCTCAAAGTGCGCAACTGTGAAGGGCTGATTCTTCTCTCCATATCTGAAAGTGATGTATTGGTATAATGCAGCTCTGCATTAGCAGTATGGACATCTATTACTAGTCAGCTGACATTAGTAAGTACATATACCCTCAGATACACACTGCACTAACAACCTTGGAGTCGATTAAGTTTGTATAGGACATCTGGCATGCATTAGCCACAGCTTTTAACTCACCTGCAACACACCTCAAAAGGATCAACCCATACTGTCATCTCTTTTGGCAAACCAAGCTTATTAAAGTCCACATTACTCTCTACACAAGCTCGCTCCAGCAGTGGATCTCTTGTCTGATGTTTGTTTATTCTTATACACCTTGTAAGAAAAAAAGGCAGGTAGATTTAAGATTTGAGCACAACGTTGCAAGTTCCGCACAATTTATTCAGGCTGTTGATGCAAATTCTCACTTATAGCACCAATCAGCAATTCAGCATAATAAGCTGATTGATACATCCAAAGTTTAGTTTGTTTTAAATGCAGCAACTCACTTCATGGGTAATTTCCAGGAGGATTAAAAGCAGTTGCAACAACTCCACAAGTCATTTTTAGATTATGTGAATTTCTCATTTGAAAAGTCAAGAAGTCTGAGGACTACTTAAAACATTGTGTGCATGTTGTCTTAAGATTTCCACCTCAGCTCTCTAATCATACCTACACAGGCACTGAAGTGACTTCCAAATAAGCGCATCTTTGCCAGTTCTGATACATTACTTAAAGCTTAAGGGATAGTTAAGTGGTTCTCTTTCATTTTACTGTCACTGATTCCAATTTAAGGGCTCCTGCCATTGAAAGGGTACTCACTCTACCTTGAATGCCATACAAAGACTCCATTCCCCCTCCCCTTCTACTAAGGGTCCTCTTACCTGAAAGCTTGCCCTCTGGATGGGTTGTCCAAGTACCAGTGATTCTTATACTTTTCAAAGAGTACTGCTGTCAGCTTAGCTGCAAATTTCTCCATTTTATGCTTGCTCAGCTTATCTTCCTTTTTCACTAGCCTTGTGATGAAGAAGACTGTGGCAGCAATTTCATCCTTCATTTTAAATTTAAGCATACAAGGTGCTTTAGCTGTTGGATAGTCATCAGCAGAGGTGAGACACTACACTAAAGAGATTTAATAACATTAAGGTGCTATCAATTTCCAGAGATACATATGGCATAACCTGCATAAGCCATGCCAGAGAGAGATGAGGAAGCCCAATTGCCAAACAACTGATAAATTTAGCTTTGGTTAATAAAACCAATATAATGTCTTACTAGAAAGCACTTACATTAAGAATACTAACAGAGTACTAAAAGAAAGGTTAAAAGATGCATTCATACATCACAACAGCCAGCAGCTCTTACAACTATATAGCTCTTCTACAAACAACAAAGAACACAAGCCTTACCTATGTCAGTCCAGTTACTGAAAACCTGAAATATACTTTATAAACAGCTTCAAATAGCTATCAATAAAATACATCTAATGCTACAAGAACCTATAGCACATATACAGAAGCAAAAAGACCAACAGCCAAACACTACCCACTCACTTTTCCTCTACTATACCTTGCTTATAGTTTATATAGAACAGGAAATCATGTGGCTCTGGGGAATGTAACTGTATTCAGCTGTGCACCATTAGGTTAATTAGCATGCTGCTTTCAAAGCTATTTCCAGTTTACACAGTTTTATTCAAATAAGAGCTCCTTCTTTTAGGGTATATTTAATTGATTTAGCACTGTTTCCTGTTGTGTCCACCACTCTATCCCATATCTATGAAATATTTAAGTGAAACATTCACCAGGTGAAAAATAGTGTACAGCTTGTTAATTACTTATTAAAATTGCATTTGACTAATTCTAGCAGATTTTACTCAACACAGTTTCTTTAGAAAGCCCTCAGATTTGGTATTTTTTATCTTTAAAATTGCATGACACTGTATTTATCATAACATTAATCTTTCTTGTTCCACAAGAACAGATTGTAACTCCTCTAGGGATGATGCTTTCTTGCCAAAGCTTAGGAAGATGTTATTTAGTCTGGTTTCTTTGTCTTCAAGTAATTTGTTCACAGTATCATATTATAATGTAATAAAAGATATGACTTCTTCCTATAAGCCTTGATTTCCTTTTATTCTTGATTTATCAAGGCTAAAATAACATTTCCACTGCAAATCAGCATAGGCATCAAAGGGAGTTCATCTTCTGCCCTGGAGCCCATAACTTCATCATAGTTTCCATCTGGGACCTGACCCTGACACGGTTCAGTCTCAGGAATTATCCACTTACTGTCTTTTCCTCAATTAATGCCAAGCTGGTTTGGACCTATGGGATCAGTCCAAGGGACTTTGAACTTCTCCTGCCTTCTTACTTTCTCCAACTTGTCCAGGCCTGCCCTGAGAGTTAGGGAATTCTCGGACAAAAGAGTGAAGTGACTAGGTTCCACAAAGGCCAGTCAAGGAGATGTCTGAATCCCTACAACACTTCCTTTTGATGAGTTAACTTGTTCCCATAGTTAACACATAAACAGCAAGTCAGCAGTAAACAAACTCTTCACCTGAGAAACCAGATCACAGGATTGCAATCAGTCAAGTAATGAGGTGCTAGCTCTTGAATGTCGGGAGGCAGAACCCCGGACAAACTGCACATATTTATACCAACAAACACAGGAAAATGTAAGCAAAGTTCTTAGCAATTTATCCAGTTGGCTCTAATTACTGAGGTTGTCACTGATACAGAAGTAAAGTTCTGAGAACTTTCTAACTTGATATTTTTACTATCATGCAGGAGTTCAAAAGCGTTTCTGTTAATGGCACTGAAGCCATAATAGCAGAGTGTGTATTTCTGGCTTCCCATTTCAATGACAACTGGCACTTTTAATTAGGTAGATTCATCGAACTCACATCTTTCATAATGCTGTCAGTTGTCATTGACTTGAAGAAAATATAGCCCTGGGTAGTCTGTTAGGGTAATAATCAGCTAAGAATCAAAATGCCAAAACCGAACTTTGAACAGCCCATCCCGATATGAGACCTGTTAAGCAACAGTTAACAAATCATGCTCCCTCTCATTTCCAGTGGCATCCAAGCAGAAACTGTTAATATTCCATCAGATTTTCAAAACAAAAAATAAACCCCAAAGCACTAAAAACCACTGCATTTACAGTATCTGGACATTCATGGGGCTGATCCGGAGCTCACTGAAATCAATGGAAATCTGACCAAAGACTTCAGTGGGATTCAGATCAGGCCCCTAGCTACGCACAAGCATTCTTAGCCAGATTAAATTATGGGTCTCCTGGGTCACCAGGCAAGCCTAGGCATGAGCTACAAAGGGAAAGAATCAGAGACAGTTTCTCTAGTAACTGCAGGCCAAACCAAGAGCAAACACTGTTCCCCTAAACACTACAGGCAAGGTCACTCCTGCAGAAGTTTTTGCAGTTTTCTTGCTTTAAAGGATTGAGTACATGGAACTAACAAACAAAGGGCAACTTGCTAGTAGCAATCTTCTTCTACAAGCCATTTGAATCTTGTGGATGATGGATAACAATTTCTCCAGGTAAGCAGCTGAAGCTCTTAACTATTGATATGCTATTTCCATATGGGAAAGCAACCTAGATGACAATCCTCTTAGAGAAAAGCACTTTGTATTTGGTTTGTCATGCTACATACTGTCCTGATGGGATTCAAAAGTATCACATAAGTGCAATGTACAAACAATAGTAGTGCTTCATGAAAACAGCACAATTCAATTTACTATGCCATTAAGATGGAGGGAGAAGAAACCTTGTATCAGTGTATTAAAAACTCGCACCTTTATTTAAATCATGCAGTCTCTGTTCAAAGGATTATTTTGGACTGAAGCAAGACAGAAACTATTTCCAAGCAAAACCACAAAGTAAAATGTTAACATCTTGATTGCTCACAGTTTTTTTCCCTTTCAGCTTTTATAAGTAGACACTTTCTGGGCCTGATGTGAACGCTTAAGAATAGGCATTTCAGAAATGAAGCATGTTATGGCTAAGGTTTTCATCTTTACTTGATTACTTAGGCACTCAGCGGGTTTCCCATAAAACCCTAAGTAATAGTTACTTACAAATCTTTTTTTCTGGCTAAAGATTTTACCATGAGTACTTGTATTTAATTATGCAAAGCACATATGACAGTATGACCATGCTAATTACACTGACCAGGAGGAGCCTCCTGCCCAAGGAAAACACTCACTTGGGTAAAAGTGAAATAAGGTCTGTGAGAACACCCATGTTGTGCAGGTAAGGCAGCAAACCACAGTAGTGTGAAAACAGTGTCATGCAGGGCAGATGGGATGTAACTGCTAAGGTGGCATATTCTGCAACTATAGAAGATGCTCGGTCTCCTACTCCATCTATAACAGTTAACTTCAGGACCTGCTTTTATCCTCATTCTCTAAACCATCATTTTCCTTTGAGGAGAAGCAAAACTGTGGTTTATGGGGCTATGTAGCTATGTTGGGCACCTTCTAATGCTTTCAATTCATATTATGATATAGGAATTGGGAAAAGCTTAAGTGTGCTTGAAGAAAATCTTAAGTGCTTGAGAACCTCATGTTGGTAGAATTTAAGATCATCAGTCTTCAGCAACTTAAGCAATAAAGTAAACTTAAAAACTGCTGCTGGTCACTGCTGATCTAGCATATTCTAAAATTAGATAGCAAAGGAAAGACTGCAAAGCTACCTGAGCTAATTTTATGCAGTCTGAGAGCTATTGCAGTAGCCTTGTAAATTCTTCTGCTAATGTAATCAAGGGTTGATTACTTCTGTCAGTTCATTCCTCCTCCCTATTTGCATGCCACGATTTTCAGAAATTACAAGGTATTTGAGCCATCAAAAGACTAGACTCCTGGTATGAATAAAACCAGGTTAATGCCTGAGTATCCGTATGTCAGCCTATAGCCTGGCCTGCCACATGTGATAGTAAAGCTAGCATCTGTGACACAACTGTAGCTGTTTGTCCACAGGAGCAGCATGGAAACTCTGTCCGTGCCCCCTATTGACTTTGCCCATAGAAACTTCTTTTGCAACAAAGCTTCCTATTGCAAGAGCCATCTGGATGTTTGAAAGCAACAGTCCAGTCTCCATGCACAAGCCCCAGCTGAGTGACCATGACGACAGAGTGTATACAAAGGTTACAGGCATGGGGCTGACCTGCAGCCTGGACTGGGGACACTACAACCCAGGAGTCCTAGGGGAAGAGATGGAGCACACAGGGGACACCTAGGGAACCACCTGCAGAGGCATGTCTACCAGGGAAAGACTGCTGGATGATGAGTGAATAGGTTGCTGTGCGAGCTATGGAAAAGGGAAGGAAATGAAGAGAGAAGAATCTCACCAATTTCTCCTTTCCATTAAATCTTTTTAAACATTTCATTATAAATGCAGTCCTTATCAGGAGTATTACAAGGTAAGCTTCTTGAGAGGAAGTGCTGAATCCTTTTTATGCATTTTAACGATAACGTATTTATGGGTGAAAGCTAGCAAAACTGTTTAATTTGCAGACAAACTTATCCTTGTAATCTCACAGACTCTGACACATTTCTAATTTAGGAATAGCCTCATAAATCGATACGTAGTGGGTTTATCACATTATTAAATGCATACATATATATTAGTCACAAGGCGTATTTGATTATAACTACTTATACACAGTCAGTTTTGTTCTGCAGAACAATTTTGCTAGTTTCTTTAGCTACCACAAATTACTGCAAAAGGTTTGAGCAGTCTGACATCTGACTTCCAGCACTATCTGTGTGCCTATATTTTTCTGGGAAATAAGTTAAATTGTACCATTCTTACTGCTGCTGTAGTTACGTGCACTTTCTTCTGAAATGGAAATTGCACATAACCTGTGCAGTAGAACATTAACTCAAATGCCCCAACTAGAGAACAAGGATAAGTAGGATCACTGTGACATAAGCACTAACAGCTGAAATGCTGCAAACCAGGTAGAATGTTATTCATGTTGAACATTTTCTCCTGGCTGAAATTTGCAGCTGTATTTCTCCTTGCATCTCTATGCAGCTACCACTTAATCTACATCCATGGAGCAAGGACTTCATGCCAAAGCTTTACTCATTTCCCATTTCCATTGTGGTGTGTTACGATAATTTATATTTTAATATTTCATTGTTTGTCTTTGCACTCCTGACATTATCTTTGTGATGCAGCCACTGCAGTTTTTAATTACTAACAGCAATTAATTTGTGATAAAAAGACTTTGGATTTAGTAGAAAAACACTAAGGATGGTATGACCAATATCCTCCATTATTGTCAATTGCTTGTTATTATAAGAGCATTTGAAGGTATAGGGTATGTTAATGTATTTACTGGAAGTGCTTTCTTTTTCTTCTAGGTTTGAATGCCACGACCCCATCCTAAGAGTAGTGCTTGGTTTGTAGGCAGTGTATTTAGCTGATTGTATCCATTACAATCAGTAACTTCACTGCCATCAAAACAAGGCACAGGATTCCCTGCTACAACCTCAGTAAAGAAAACTGCATTACGAAACTTCTTTACAACATCTTTATTCCTACTGCGAAATCACTAATAATGCGTATTCATTTACAGCTTTATTTCCAGAATTTCAGTTGTCCAACAGAAGTGGATGGTATTTGTTGGCAATATCAAATGAAATCTTAGACCTCTTGAAGATGGTGTTACAATCCTTAGGAACTTTCCTGGACCAAGAATGCTGTCTGTTGTATTTACGTAATTTAGCCACATGAAGACTCATTTTATACTTTATTGCTTATGCACCAAGATTGAACTAAGAAGTTTTTTGGTTGGACCCTTCAGTTTATCAGTCAGGTATCAGGAAAATCATTTTCACTTAGCTCTCATGTCTTTTAACAACCTACTAAGTGAAAGGGGTTTTGAGCAATGATTTTCAATATTAAACTCAACTCATGAATGCTATAAATGTTTTTTACCCTGACCCCTTTGCTTACCATTCAAGAATTTTAACAATGGAGAAAATACTTAACAGTGCTAGAACCTGCTCTAAGAGGGTTTTGGCAAACCCCTACACTTTGTCAAAGTAAGAGTTGAAAAGGATCTGTCTCTTCTCTCAGCCTAGTTACTAGGCAGTGTAGTTAGCTGATTGCCAAAAGTAACAATCACTAGCCACACAGCCAGGTAAAAAGGTTTGGAAAATACCTCAGTGAAAATCAGACACACAGGAATGCTGACAACAGAAGGCAGACACACTGCCATGTTTGCAGAAGCATCTAACAGACAAGCAAGACAGTGAAATAAAACAAGTGAAATGTACTAGAGTGCCTGTCACGCATGTAAGAGACATCAGAGCATTTGTCAAGGCAATTTAACTGCACCTTACTGTGTGACACGCTTCATTCACAACTGTTTTGTCTTCAGGACACTAAAAAGCATGAGAAAAAAATGAAAGGTTTCTTTCTTCTCAAAATTTGCAGACGTCAGCTCCCATTATGATTGTGCTCATCTCAGTGTTACACTTATTTATCTCCATTTACTCTTGCTGAATAAACAAAATAGAGGCCTGTAATGGCAGCTAATTCTTGTTCATAGAGAGACCCAAGAGTAGGCTTGAGTGAAAATGGCCTGAAGACACTCGAGATGTATAATATAGTCAGTTTTCTGGTCTTCCATGCTCACTGAGACAGGGAGTGTCACCCTTATCATGTAGCTGATCCAGGCTCCCCAGGCATGGCTGTGTTGCTGTGTACCCTCTGAAATGGGTTCACTACTGTCCTCCCTCCTTGAACAAAGATGCCACCACTGCTCGAGTCCTGCCTAGGCCCTCACTTGAGACATGGGGGCATCGTGCCCAGAAAGGGACCATACCCAGTGGGGACACCCCACTGGGTGAGGGGCCCTGCCTGAAGCCTTTCATCTTTTATGTGGCCACATGCCTCTCCCCAGGATCCTGCGACCTGCCGGGGCCTCACGCTCCTCATGGTTCCCCTCTCCAGAGCCTCCTCACACCTCTCCTTGCATCCCCACACCTTTTTCCTGAGCCCTGTACCCTCTGCAGACCCCTATACACCTCTCTGGGGACTTATGCCCTCCCTGCTCCACCACCTCCCACCTTCCCAAGCACCCTTAGTATGATTTTACTTTCCAGAGAGAAATGCTGCTCTCCAGGGGACACAACTTTCTACGCAAGTAAGTATGAAGTACTGAGTGCCCCCAGCTTGCTAAACCTTTGTTGCCTAGGTTTCTGGGAAGAATTAATTCTCAGGAATGAATAATGTCTCATGCCAATAAGCTCTGGGTAACAGAAAAGCCACAGCCCTTATTGTGCACAACTGAGATATTTCAGCCTACTTTGGGATGCAGACATTGGCATCACTAACTTTCTGAATGGCCCTAAAGTACACAATGGTTCAGCTGCCCCCTATGAAGGACAGTGGTAGTAGTCACCTCCCTTTTGTCTTACTCAGAGAGTGAGAAAAATAGTGAAAAAGTTTTTCAGAAGCTCAATGCATGAGGAAAGCTGAAGTAAAATAAAAATATCTCCAGCAGGTAAGAACTGCTGATCTTGACTCTTTTTTCATAAGTATTTCCATACACTGTGTATCACCTGGTGGAATATTGGAACTCTGAAATGAAATAATGATCAGAAATGTCATCTGGACCTGGTGCCCTGTGTGGTTTGAATGATGAAGCTCAATTTTTGATGGTTAGCTTAAACTTATTCCCAATTAGGGCATGCTGGTTTGGGGCAGGGCTGAAAGCAGTAGTCTGAGTACTTAATTTCTTCATAGCAAGCACATGTCTGCTCTGATTTAATATCTAAAAGCAGCCAACTGAGAGTGCCCAAATTCAAAAGTGGATAATTGTTTGGGCGAAAAAACCCACCAGTGCTGCATACACTTTCACACACAAAACCTGGCACAGAGATACTGAAGCACAGCTCAAACCACAAGTTCCTTTATTAGTTGTTTTAGTTATTTATAGACCTTCTCCATTAGCCTGTGCCCAGCAGCAGCTAGTGCCAAGAGCTGATTGAGTGAGAGATGCGGGAAATTTGGGAGTGGGTGATTATTAAATCAGCTTCCATAGAAATGCTTCTGCCTTTGCCTGTCTTCAGGGACAGGTTTAAATGTTTTTTTTTAGAAAGATATAATTCAAGAACTGCTAGACCAAGTCATTTCAGATTTTGAAGAAACTACTTATCTGCAGAACAAACTGTAGATTTTAGCAGACAACATCAAAACTGAGTTTATAGATGATGCTGGCAATCCAAAGGAAGGCATAACTGAGTACTGGAGTGCCTTTAAGGTTAGATCCTCCTGGACTGCATAGAGCTTTCTGATTTAGTGGAGTTTTACAAAAGCCAACAGTCATCTGACATGCATCTGCCCCCTCAGCACTTTAGTTAGCAGTTCCTGTAGTCTGTAATTGATGGGTAGGATCAATAAGGTTTACCATACTATAAGGCACATATACGTGTGTTTTATGCAGTGACTCAAGCATTAAAGTGGTCATGAAAAGAAGTAAAATAAGTGACATGGTATTGAGATTGCTGAGGTTCATCTCCTGCAAAATTGCAG
The DNA here is from genome assembly GCA_025447955.1 of Psilopsiagon aurifrons. Classification (NCBI taxonomy): domain Eukaryota; kingdom Metazoa; phylum Chordata; class Aves; order Psittaciformes; family Psittacidae; genus Psilopsiagon; species Psilopsiagon aurifrons. Next base: position 13,407 of record JAOEHY010012157.1, read on the forward strand.
GCCTTGACCGAGTGTATAGAGCTTGGAGTGTCTCCTACAACTTTGTCAAGAAAAAGAATATGCAGACAACAGCTGTGCTTGCTGTTGAGACACTAACATAAACTTCTACTAAAGCCCCTACAAATCTAACTGGTAAATTAGTGTTCTACGCATATCTCATGAACAAAATTACTACAGGAAATGGAAACTAGGACAACTAGCATGAAATATCGTAACAGCATTGACTCTATAATTATTTTTTCCTCATTTTAACAAAAATGTCCACATTTTCACTGAAAAGCCTCTACCCTGTATTTGGGAAGCAGGCCAGACGAGAGCAATTTGCAAGAAGCACAGAAAGGTGCTGAGGTCTGCAAGTCTCTCCTGCAAGTCAGCAACCTTCCTTTTCCAATTAATAATTCCAAAATGCATCTCATCCATTATCATCCATTAGCCTTCTTTCTGAGTTCTGACTGAAGCTAGCAACAGTTCTCCGACTCCTCCCTTCCCTTTTCTTAAGTTCAGCAACAATAGATGATAGCAAGACTTTGCAGCTTTGGGCATCTGGTAGCCATAAAGATGATGATTAATTTCAATGAGTATATTACTTTATACAACTACAGTTCATGTATAAGAGAATTAAAATTAATGCACTGAATGAAATAAGAATAATGTTCAAATTACTGTCAGTCATAGGAGTCATTCAAGAGTCATTCAGGAGTTACAAGAGCTCAAATACAGATTTCAGACTCGATTCAGGCATTCTGTTCCTGCAGCATGTCCCATGGGAGAGCATACCTGGAAGCTCTTGTGTGTAGATCTGGGAGGTGAATGTTGTCTCCACAGTGCTATAGGGATAGGGTTTTTAGAAAGAAAGCTTACTGCATTAACACTGTTATTTCACAAACTGATAGGGAATTCATTTATTTCAAATGCCTATTTTAATCAGTTAGCTCATTTTATATGAAAGAGTAATGAGGCACATGGCAACAAAGCTGTTGTCTTCTGGATGTTTATTTCACTGGACTATTCTGGGATTCCTTGATTCTCACAAGCTTTCCAGTATAGTTTGTCAAAATTATAAACACTGCAAATCTGAGCTAATTGGCATACAGGAGAGTTTGCTTTATTCAACAAATTCCCTAAGCTAAGAGGATCCTGTAGTCTGTTCTGAAAGTCTCAGGCCAAACAATAGGAAGCAATAAACATTAAAGCTTAAGCAAGAAAGTTTAAACAAGATAAATACAGTTATTGGGCAATATCCAACCTGAAAACCACAAGAAGACAATGATATTATAAACACAGTAAAGTGTTTGAAAGTATAACTAACTGTTTCTTGATGCTAACATTTTATTTTGTATGGGTACAGCCCTAATTTAGACAGCTACCACATGCTGGCCTCAATTTTCCTCTCCAAGACAACAGAACAGAAAAGTCATAGAGAAAAGATTGTCTATCTTGCAAATTATCTCAAAAGCATGACATGGTACATCAACATTTTCACAGCAAATATGGAGATGCTTGTGGGAGTAGGAGACAGGAACAGAAGTTGACCTCACTGGTGGAGGCAGGTAGAGAATAGGGCAAATATGAGAAAGTGTAGAAATCTTGAAAACTACAAGAACTTGGGTCTTAGAAGGGATCTACAGCAGAAGCGCTGACTATATTGCTGTATGAATGACAGTGAGGACTGTGGCAGCACTTTGCTGAAGGCCCTGTATTTTATAGAGATATAATGAAAGGACTTCAGTTACTTGAATTAAGCCTATTTTAATACAACTACGTATTTCTCAGTTTAATATGCCAAATGAATCTTTATAGCCTGCCCATTGTTAATTGCTTTATTTCTGGTTTTCATTGTTGTGTCTGGTTTTCTTCCTTTGAAACACATAACCTCAGTTTGTAACAAAGTTGTTAAACTGGCTGCTGGTTTCACATGCTCTGCTCTCTAAAAAGCCATCATACACTAAATCTCAGAAATAAAAGGAAGAACTGCATTTAGGGATTTTTATTAGTAGTAGTAGTGAACTTTAGACTTACTGATTTATAATGGTTTTGCTCAGCTGGCTGGATTCAAGAATAAGGGGTCTGTATTATATTAAGGCACTTCTTTCCTTCAGTTGTAATTTACAAGACACAAAGCAGAGATGGATGAGTTTTTACCCCATATAAGGTTAAACATCTGTCCTTCTGCAGAACTACATATCCTAATTAATACAATTTCATTACTCAATAGTAGAGAATAGAAGAGAAATTTAAAAGCTGATAAGTGTAGTGGTTTGAGAAGTAACTTGGAAAACAAGATTTCAAACAATACCTGCAGAAATGACGTACTCAGACATAAAAGCTTCCTTTTTCTTCCTCCTCTTCTAAGCTTTTAAGTTGGTTCATATTAAGTAGTTCGTCTTCTCCGAGTTTCTTAAAATGCCGAACCAAGTATACCTGCTTTGTCCAAACCCTATACATTAAAGCTAGGCCTGAAACAAAACATGAGTCTCCTTTTTTCTGACACAATTGAGAGTTTTATACTCAGGTGCCATATTAGCACATTAAAAAGCACTATTGCTAGTGTTGCTAAATTAGCACTATTGCTAGTTTTTTTTATAACCTTCCTGTTTTCCTCTTTTCTTGGCTCAAAATCACTCTGAATTCTGTTCTTTACTGACATCTTACATTAATGTACAAGGGGGGGGGCTCAGTTTAGCGCCTTTTCAGTGTGCAGGAAATGAAAATGCTTGTTTCATTTATGTGTTTTTTAAGTTGTCAGGAAAAAGGAAAGGACAATAAAGTGAAAGAGTGTCAATTAAGTATTTGGGATGCAAGGAATTCTAGAATAGGAAAGACATGCTTACATATTTCTACAGGAAGATGGCCTGTGTATTTTCTTCAAGTTTGTGCTAGGTATAGTCTATTGATATAATTTGCATCAGGAAAGCATATTTTCTTTTCTGGGGCTCTCTCACACATGTGCACCCCTCTATCTCAGTTAAAGTACCCGGTTTTCCTGGCTAACATTGGCATAAATATTTATCAACAAAGTTGGCTTTTGAACTAATAATGTTAAAATACTTGGGAGGCAAAATATGTACCTGGCAGATTTGTATCCCATGGACAGCTGTGGTCCTGGGATGTTTGACTTGCAGGATTTGAAATCTTCTGAACTTACTGGACAGCTTTCAAATGCATTTCATGAGTGCTAAATTTACCAAAATCATAAATGGAGAGCAACAGCTTTTGGCAATGTTAAGAAATTTCTTCACAGAAGTAGAAACCATGTCAAAGGGAAGAGTCTGTGCCTAGTGATATTAATGTTGCACAATAAAGACACTAAGTTTTATTGTTAAGTGTTATACATGGTGTTTGAATGCTTGCAGCTGATCTCTTTTAAAAATAGATCAACAAAGACTTCTGTCAGCCACTGCCATTTTCATGTTGAAGGTAGCCAAATCTTTGGTAATCACTTTGCTGCTGTCACATGACAGTGCATTCCTCAGTTGTGCTTTTGGTATGGGAGAGGCTGTAAAAAGCAAGTGGCAGAATGTTTACTTGCTAGTAATTAAAGAAAGCATCTTGGCAATGCCACTGCTATTAGATACACTGAAATGTTTTCCAGTGGATTTAGAGTACAAATTATTTTGTGTACTTTTTATTATTTTGGTTACTGTGGACTATAAAACATGGGGAAAAACCTCCACAAACAAATGTAATTCACAAACAGGATTTCCTTTGTCAAAAGTTCTCCAAAGAGCGAATGTACTAGTGGAGCTTCAGGATAACGAAGATTGGCTTGATAAAGGCTTGACTTCCATCTTGCAACTCAGGCTAGTCAGGTCAGATGCTCGGTTCTTGCATTCTTCCCTGTATTTGAGCCATAAAAAGGTCAGTTCTAAAATACCATTGATGTCTGCATTTCACAGATGTGACACATGCAGCAAAACCATAGCCTTAGTTCAGCTCCAACACGGACCTCAGATTACTTTCTTCAATGGGACTCCCAACAGCTGGTAGAGGTTTTGAGCCTTTCATCAAATCACTAATCTCCTCTTAAAATATCAACCTTAGCTAGTATCTGAGAAAAACTCTAGCCCTTAAAGCTCCTGTATTCACTCCTTTTGGTGCTCTACTCCTTTCTGCAACCTGCAAAAAGCTCTTAAGAGACTGAGCCATTAAAGTCTTAACTGGAGACCTAGTGATCCCAGAAACAGATACACACACCTCCCTAGCCACCAGGAATGAGGCTCAGCCTTTGTGTTTGAAAGTTCCCCTGTTTTGCCTGAAACTCTGAAGCAGTTTCTTAAAGACAGCTGCCCATCAGCGTTGGGAGGGTGTGCACGTTTGCTTTCTATGACTCACACGTGGTAGAGAGTGAAAGTGTATGCTGTGCTCACTCCTGGTCACTTACGTGGTGGGACAGGGAAATTATAAAGCTGGAGCGGGGTAAAACACGCAGAAGTAATGGGTTGGCTGAAGTGCGCCCGGGAACGGCGCAGCTTAAAGAGGCGCTGGCTTAGCACGTGCCCTGCAACTGGAGAGGCGGATGCCTGCGGAGAAGAAATGCGCAGCAAGGGAGGCGGGTTCCGTTGCTGGGCTTTGGCCCGGAGCCCGCTGTGGGAGGGATGAGACGGTGGCCTCTTCTCCGCCCTCCATCCCCTCTCTCCGGGTCGCAGGCCACTCGCATGGGGCAGCCGGGCGCAGCGCAGCGAGCCGGGGACGATGCTGGCTGCCGCGGCCCTGTGCGCCGCCGCGTTGGGCTGGGCTGCGGGAGCGCGGCTGCTCAGCGGTACGTACGGGGGGGCGGGCTCTCCGCTTGCCCGGCTCCGCTGAGCGGGGACGGAGCCGGGGGTGCGGGGGAGCACGGGGTGCCGGGTACGGGGCTGGCGGCCCGGTCGAGACTCGTCCCCTGGCCCGAGGTGGGCAAGGCAGCTCCGCTGGGTGGGGGGATTGGCTACCTGGGGCAGCCGTTGCGACATAAGCAACGCTACCTAGTGCAGTGTTTTTTTTTTCCCCCTCCTAACTCCCAGCGGCAGCTAGCCCTGACCAAGAGAGATATCTACATCCTCTGCTCTGGGTGGGAGCAGCCCTTCATTCCTGGCTGTGAAAGGGGTACACCGACAGTCCAGTTTCATTTTCCTCTTCCAGTAAGAAACCCTTCTCTGCTGCATTTTTGCCTCGGCTCTAGGAATTTCCAATGACGCCCTGGATAACGGAACTACTTTTGTCAGTGGTGACTGCCAGCCTTGCTGAGTTTCCAGATAACACTAGATTGTCTTACTCTTCCTCTACCAAGTGTTCTTTGAGTCTCTTCTGATTTTGTGCAGAGGAATGTTGCCTATTTAGATGCCTTTCATGGGAATAGATAACATACGGCAGCTCGGATTTCAACCAGCAGTATTTTTTGATGTAGGACCCAAACTAGATAGTCTAGTCTGGTTTTAAGGCACAGAACAGCCAGTCTGTCGGAATTTTCCAGCTGACATGATTGGCTGGGGCATATTCAGCAGAAAGCCTGAACACTGTCACCCATGAGATGTTTATGTTAATCCAACATAAGGCAAATAGCTTTATTATATCTATAAATCCATTTTTAATTCTATAGTGCTCTTGTCTGCAGTAGTACTTTTGTGGGAGTGAGTTAGAGGAGTCTGCTGCCAGCTGTGGGGTTCAGGATGTATATTCATGAAATTTATACTTCTCAGTATAATTCACTTATCTGTAGTCTTGAATTATCAAGGTTCAGCAGGCTTTGAGGAAGATTCCACATAAGCAATGAGGAGATAACAGGAAAACATGAGGAACCCTTTAAGCATTGGTTAGAGCTACACACTCATTTGACCTCTCACATAAATTATACTTGGAACCCTAACTAGCAGTGAAGTCTAGACAGTAATCAAGTCCAATAAATTTTTCCTTAGTTGAAAGCAGTGGCAAGTTTGTCTGAGAAGACAGATTTTCTGCCAGTTACTGCAGAAAAAATATGTTTGTGTATCAGAAAAGAAACCAAGTGTAGCTTGTGACGCTATTTCTAGACAATTGCTGCGGTTAACAACGTGATGTCTCTGTAACTTTCTTATGTCTCTCACAATAGCAGTGGACATATCCCTCAGAAGAGGTAAGCTCTTTTACCTTTTTCAGCAAGCCTGTGTGAGTGTTAAGTTACCGAAGCACAGGTTATGCCTAAAGATGTGTTTTTAAATATGGCTTTTGCAGTACAGCCACTTTTATGTGTAAAATGGTAGCAGACTCTGTGCTTCTGAGGACTTAACTGCTCAAAAAATTCCAGTAAAAAGGTGTTTAAATTCCACTTTTAGAATGGTCATAGGAGAATAAAGAAAAGCCAGCATATGGAGGGGTTCATAATGACCTGTCCTCGCATCCCATTTGTTCAGAGTATGTTGCAAATGTTTCTAAGTGTTTTTCTGCTGTAAAAACATTTAGGTTAGCAGATTGTGTCTGCCCTGTGCTGGAATAGAAATATTTAGTAAGTAAAACAAAACTGTTTGTTTGTGCAGTCTAAATATTGGGACTCTTCTGCTGAGAAACATACAAGTGCATGATTTTAAATTATGTATCTTTTCACTTTGATCTTTCCTTTCCTCATAATCAAAATAAGCTGTGCTGCTTCATGCATGAGAAAGTCCTTGGCTTATGACAGACTGAAAATAGACATTGTTTACTTCCTGGGCAGTCACTCACATTACAGTGCAATGCTTACAACTGGACTGTGTGAACACATCATAATACACTAAGTGTACACTCCACAAAAGTAGCATATAAACTCCAGAAGATGAATTATCTCTGCTTATGTAAGGGGATCTCTAATTTTGGCCAATTTAAGTCCTTAAAAATAATACTATTTTTTAAAAAAGCTTTCTTGAACCCTTGTATAATATATAAACTGTTGAACAGTGCAAAACTCAAACGGAAGTATTAGCATTCAGTTTTGCTACTAACAGACATAGTTTCTGTAACAGGTCTTTCCATTTCTGCAGGACAGACAATTTGTCGTCGTGGGACAGAGCCACCATGCTACAAAATAGTTTATTTTCATGATGCTTCACGCAGGATCAGCTATGAAGAAGCACAGCTTGCCTGCAGAGCTGATGGCGGACATCTAGTCAGTATTGAAACAGAAGCAGAGCAGAGACTGATTGAAAGATTCATTAACAATCTCTTAGCTTCTGATGGAGACTTTTGGATAGGGCTTAGGAGGAAAAAGGAGGAGGTAGACAATAGTACAGACTGCCAGAACCTCTACTTCTGGTCAGACGGCAGCTCATCCAACTTCCGGTAGGTACCTTTGCTTAATACTGGGAAGCAAACTGGTGAGGGACCGTCGGCTGCCTTTAGCAGTCAGAAAAGATTCTTTCAAGAGTCAAGCAGTGTTGTTCTAGCTGTCATCTGTGTTCCTTCTGCAGTCATTGACAAGTGGTAGTATCTCCAGAGAGCGATTCATCCCACCCAGATGTAAGGGGTAGACAAATTACCCTCTATAGACCCTGCTCTCTCTTTGCTCTATATAAAGCACCTAAAGTGTCTAGCTTGGGCTAGACTGGTAATTTCTGATTGCTAAAAGGAGAAGGGCGAACAAGTGATCTGGTCTTAAAAATCTCTGATTAGGCATGAAGAAAATGTCTTTTGACCTGAAGGTTCCTGTACTTTAGATTCCCTGAAGTTTTGCCCCTGGGGTCCTGAGCAATGGGCCTGTCTCTTTTCACTTGCTGAGGGAATAGCTTTTTTTCCTGTTAGACAGTAAGATTGGAGAGCTTCAGTATTTATTGTAGACATGAGTCTTAAGGCAAGTGGAACTACAGCATTTGCTGTAGTGAAACTATAAATGCAGCAACATTTAAAACCAATACAAGTTTACTGGAGGTGTTTTCACTTTCACGTTTCTGTTCAGCATAGAACCAAAATGTGTGACATGTGTGGGGTTTATTTCCACATTGAATACCTTGGTATATCTGAAATTACTTGTCTTGATCAGCTTTCATAAAGTGCTCAGGACTCCTACGTTTACACAGCGGAAGTGGGGAATGAGGGTGCGGTGGGGTGTGATGAGCTGTCATCCTCTTAGATTCTGCCCTTTGTGATGCCCTGTATGCTATGTTTCTATGTGAGCTTCTGCAGTATCATGGAAAGTGATGTCAAGTCTTACTTGACATGTTTGCTGTATTTTCTTAGGAACTGGTATGTAGATGAGCCATCCTGTGGGAGTGAAATCTGTGTTGTGATGTACTACCAGCCATCTGCCCCACCAGGTGTCGGAGGTCCTTATATGTTTCAATGGAACGATGACAGATGCAACATGAAAAATAACTTCATTTGCAAATATTCTCTTGGTAATGAGTCATTCTGTAGCTTTAAAAACCCAACCTGCTCACAGTCCCCAAGAGGAAGCATGAGAAAATTGCTGTAACTGGTAGGGAAACCCTTTCTTAGGTTTACTGGAAATAATCTGGTGAGAGACAGATGTCTTTAAGTTCATGCAAGTCATGGGGAAAACAATCTCTGTAGCTACTTGCTTTGTGACTTAAATGAATTCTCAGAGGATTTTTATAAAGTGTTTGATACCTCAAATGTGGCCTGAAGGGGAGAGAAAGCTGAAGAAGGGTGCTCATGTTATTAGACTATACTTGGTACACTTGGTCTCCCTAGTCAAGATTACAAGGAAACTGCATATATTTTTCTCTTTTAGAGAAGACAACGAGAACTCCAATAGAGAATTCCCAGAAAGGTAAGTTACAGATATTTGAGGCTTTTTTTAATGACATGCTAACATTCAGTAAAAAATACGCTGTGACATTCATTGTTAAGAGCAATCACACACTGAAAAACTGCTACAAGAAGTATCCCTGCCATTTCCTTGTGCTGTTCTATAACCTGTTCTGCAGGAACACAGTATTGCTGTTTGCTGGTGCAGTATCTGAGACCACTGGTCATGCTCCAGAAATTTAAGCAGAAGAGTACCAGTACACCTCACACATCTTCGCAGCTGACAGTCTCTTCAATCTCCTCTCACCCTCACTTTTTGATTCTTAAACTCTTTCAAATAACATCTGAAACATTGCTTCTTTCCAGGTGTTGCAACAGAACCCTTAAACCCACTATTCCCAGAAGAACACCGTAGAAAAGATGCTAATGTAACAGTTGTGGAAGCCAAAGGTATGTTGCGTTTGTCGGCTCTCATAATCTTGAAGGTTTGAGCTTATTTTACTTTAACCTGCTTAAGTAGATGATTGGACTCCTAGACTTGCTGCCTTTGAGAAGTACATACTGCTAGACTATGAGCAAAACTAGGAGCCTAGAGCTGTGACGATGCTGCCTCTTGCAACTGTTAAGTTTTCTATGAAGTTCTGGGCATGTCAGATGCAACTGGAAGTGAATAAAAGCTGGAATCTTATTTTTACCCCTAGAACCTGTTCAGAGTCTTGCCTACATCCTTATTCCCAGCATTCCTGTACTGCTGCTTCTGATAGTTGTTACAGCCATCTTCTGGTTTTGGCTTGTTGTGAAGAGGTAAGTGACATTTTTTGTGTAACAAGTGAATATATGATATCTTGTTCCGGTAATCATTTTACAGCCAGCTTCAGAATCCTGTAAGATGCTCTGGAGAGGACTGTTTTCAGTCAAATAAATGTTTAAACCATGTCATGTTTCAGCCAAATAAATGTTTAAAAGGTGTTAGCTCCAGGCTAAGTTACTTGCGAAGTAAAAATTCAAGTAAATCACATTAGGCCATTTTACTATTTTCACAGACATATAGTAGTTAGGGAATACTGTAAAACAAGATGATGATTGTGAATTGCTAGCACTGAAGATTTCTTATTAAAGAAAATACTTGAATTATCAGATCCCCTTAAAAGTGAAAAACACAATAGAAATAAAAGGACATACATTTGGAGCAAGTAACATTTCCCAGTTTCCTCTCCTTGCTTTCCTTGTGTGTATAGTACCTCTGATGGTGATACTGGCTGTAGTTTTGGGAGTGTCAGTGTTGAGTTTTGCTGCCTTAGCATCTCAGCTGGCACCAGAATGCAAGGGCTACCTCAGCAGGTCCTGCCATAGGACATACCTGGAAGCAGGTAATAACAAATGTCAGCTGGAGTCCAGGCTTTTCAGCTTTCAGCCGAAAGTGTCAGCTTTCCCCAAAGGCCATCATTCCCTTACTGAGAGGTGTGTTACTGTTTTGCATTTGCCTCTGTAAAAAATCATATGACTTGTCCCCTTTCCTCCATCCCTAAGGAGGCAGGAGCAAATTAATGCAAGCCCAAAGGAGGAAGATGCATGGCTGTCTAACCACAGCAGGAACAGTCCAAATCTGGATATTTACAAAGTCATCAAGAAGCAATCAGAAGCAGATCTGGCTGGAACCAGGCCTGACACTAAGAATTCTTCCTTCGGGAAACAGGAAGATAAGGTGCTTGACAGTTTCCCCAGTGATTACAATGGTGCAGCAATGAATACATCAAGTGGCTTTGTGACACTGACCAGTACTGAAAGTGGCTTTGTGACCAATGATATCTATGAGATGTGTGGACATCACATGGGGAGGAGCAAGGAATCAGCCTGGGTGGAGAATGAGATTTATGGATATTAAGGAAATGGACTAAAACAAATCCTGGGATATGGATGACAAAGTGAATGTTGATACAAGCTAACCTGCCTTCCCTATGCACTTGTTTTAATAATAGTATATGTGATGTTTATCCTGGTTTTGCATTGTCCCTATATTCTTCTCTTTTCCTGAGAGAATATAGGTTTTTAAAGATCCAAACTGAAAAGAATGTATATATTTTGCTTTGCATCAAGTCTCCTTTCCCCCAGGAATAGCTTGTTATTTCTCTTAATTCTTTTTTTGTACTCCAAAGATATGCCTTTGAAACTAAAGTGCAATCAAAAATCTGTATTTATTTAACTGACCTTCAGTGTTAAAAGTCACTAGTGACTATGGATATATATATATATAAACCTATGGATTCTCATAGGTACTGATTGCAGCATTGTGGCCTCTGGAGTCTTTTTTTCAGTACACAGCCAGTTTGAGTTTGTGAGTGAAGTCCAGCTGTTAGAAAAGAAGTCATGAATATAGTTAGGGGGTTGCATTCAGAGCTGTACAGCTTTTTGCTATGGATCTTAGCATGTTTGCAGCTGCATATGTGTAGAAAGCACTGTAAAGTGAGGCCATTAAGACTTATCTGTCCTGCCTGATCTTTCATCTCAAATGCTTCATACATTGATTTATAGATTCTCAAGTCACATACGTTCAGCTTTGAGTAAACCAGCACTTCTTGCTTTGCCTGCAGTATTTGCTCTGTTTTCAACTATTCCAGCAATGGAGTTGTTCTTTAAAAATGGAGTTTTGTTCTTATCCCATTGAACTAATAAGAGGGAGTGCAACATAAAGAACCAAGTATGTTGAATGTTGGGAAGCTGGATATTTGCACTGAAGAAAAGAAAGCATTTTGGACATTATCATGTATCTGGGCCATTTGGTTTCAGCTCTGTACTCTGTCTCAGTCTATTCTTAACTATGAGTGCCACAGTCCCATGTGAAAAACAGAAATAACAGCAATTCACAGGCTTACAGGGAAGCCTAAAATCTAATAATTGACTTTGAAGTGATTTTGGGACTACAATAATGAGGCCTTGTAATTGATAAAATTAATGTTGTTAACAGCAGCTCTGTGCAGCAATTTTGAAGCATGTCTAGAAGCTGTATAAAAATTTATTTGATTAAAATATATGCTTTGGTTAAGCAGTTCTGGCACCTAACCCAGTACGTAGCAAGTAATGTTTTTTACTTATTCTGTTAGATCACATTTGACCTTTTCATGGGCTAAATAAAAATAGTAGATGCTTGCTCATCTCTCTGCCTGCATTTAAAAGCTGAAGTTTTGACACTCTCTATTGGTCAGAGCTAAAACAAAGGGGCAGGTTGAGGCAATCTTGAGACTGTAAAACGCTTACTGAAGAAATAACTCCTCAGTATGCATTTTTCAAATGACAAATAATTATATCCTTTTTGTCTGGCTTACACTAGTGATTTGCTGAGCTCCAGGTTTTGGATCCATCTGGGTTTTAGGGTTTTGGTTTTGGAATTGGCTTTTTTCCTTTGATCAGAGACCAGGTAATGGAGGGAGAATTACCAAACAAATCAAGCGTGCCAAACAGGAACACAAATATTACCTATTGTTTTGCAGGTGAGTATTTCTGCCTCCAGAAGAGGAATATTTTGATGCCAAACAAGTATATGAAGCACCTGAAATGCATTCAGCTCTTGACACGGTTCCCTAGAAGTTTGATCTTCTCCATTACACAGGAATAAAATAAAAAGGACAATGAAGCAAACCAAAGTTGTGCCAAAGGCTTTGGCAGAAGGTGTTTTATGCGGGACTGAAACAACAACGGAAATGAGTGCATGACATGGCTGTGATTTGCTCTGCCAACGCAGATATGCAGGAAGTCCTTTCTGGATCTGTGTGCTATTGCCTTCTATTGTAAACCTGGAAATATTTTGGTTAGTTGCCACAGCTGTGTCTCTCATTTCCCATATGTTACAGGTGAAGTCGATCTGCTCAATGGCTCTTACGCATGTCTGTGGTATCACAGAATGCCTGCTGATCTCACACTGCGCCTCCATGAGACTCAGTGGTGTAAGATGAAGCCCTGAAAAAAGTAGTCCCTTAAAAATAAATGAGATAAAAATCTGTTTTGAAAATGACACCACGTTAGCAACCCTTTTTCCTGCAGAGCAAACTCCTGGTGTAGAACAGTCATTGCTGGATGCTTGCAGTCTCCAGGGTTTCTAATGTAGCAATTAGTGTGTTTTTATCAAGCAGTTGTGTTTCTATCCACTTTGAGTTCTGTACACTTGGTCTCTTCTCTTTTTTCTTTTTTTTTTTTTGGCAGAAACTAAGCATCTTTTAGGCATTGAAAAATAGGAAATGAGATGAAAATGCTCGAGCCAGATGTTGGAGATTAGGTATGTAAACATGTAAAGCTATATTTTGGCAACTAAATGTTGAACTGCTGGCTTATTGAACTCAGGCAGAATCAGCTGCATGTGCTCAGCATCTCTGGAACTTCTTAGGAGGCAAGATAATTTTGTCATTTCTTGCTATCTCCATTTAGTAGAGCGCCGCAGCTGTAGTACTCTGTACGGGAGCATGACCACAAGAGGGCATGTTTGCTCCACAGTTTGTGCTATTCAACCAAGTCTTGAAAAGGGCTTTGGAAGAGCTCCTCTGTACCACTGCGAGAAGCGCCTGAATCGCCTTCCATGAAGCGCAGCAAAAGCCATCAATGGCCGTTACAGGCTGCTAGACAAAGAATGGTTTTGTGACTGCAGTTCCGCTAGCAGCGTTATTAAGAGCTGTTTTTGTAACCTGAACTTTCATGCCAAAAATGCAGTGTGGTGTGCAGCAAAATAAAGTTTCTGCAGAAGTTTTCTACTGCAAACACAAGATCTGACTTAATGATTGATTTTGCACCAGCCTGGTGAGATTTTACATGCAAGAAAGTGGGCAGAAAGCAAGTAAATGTTTTATTACTTTTTTTTAAACTTATAATAAAGTGACTGAATTAATATAAGGCAATATTTTTGCACAGTGTAGAAAAAATTACTTTGAACACACCAAGTTTGCCTCATACTAGAATAATTGATTGGTCAGTGCTTCAGATTTCTGCATAAACTGAAGTGTCCTACAGGGTGAAACAGGGTGAAATCTCCTAAGTAGCAGTTTGGGATGACAGCATCTTCTATTCAAGTAGGATTGTGGTAAGCTTGTTCATGCACCTATCAATCATTCAAAAGGGTGGATGTCTGACTAACTCAAGTCATCAGTTAGTCATTGCTAGGGCTTCTTAAGGGGATAAATAGAACAGTAACAGCACAGTTATTATCCATAGCAGTCTAAGTCAGCAGCATCATCTCAAAATGTCATTCCTTAGAGGAATCTCATGAACTGTAAGCGCAGTGAAGCACAAGCATTAACTTTTCACAGATGTCTTCAGTTCCCATTGCAGAGCAGTCATTGCTGTTCTGACACATAACAAATTTAACCAACTTTCCACATGTATGAGGCAGCTTTATCTGCAAGATGTGAATACAACAGAAAAGCAAGAGGCAGAAGTTTGTTTCTTGCATTCTTGAACTCACTTTTTGTGGCCACACTGTTTTTCTGCTGTGTCTGCATGCACAGCACTCTGTTCATAAAAAGCCTGTGACTGCTGCTGAAAGTGCAGTTGATCCAGACACGTGTGATCTTGTATCATCAGCTTTTAGACACGCTTCGTTTAGTCAGTAGAACTGAGCAAAGCCCCCCGGCATGATTCCTGGTATCCACATGTCAAAACGTACCAGTCTTCCAGTGTGAGATGGGTCAGGAGAGAGGGAGCAATGAAAGAGGGATAGGCATAAACCAGGAGGGGAAAGATTGCTGCAGAATTGAAATGAGCATGGCATTTTTAAGACGAAAGCAAGCTACTGTATTGCAAACATAAAGCAGACTAGGTGGATGTAGTACTGGAAAGGAAATATAGCATAAAAGGCCTAAACTTTTTCATGCTTACATTGTCAGCTCTGAAAAGCGTCTAACCATTTTATGTCGAAAGGCCTAAAAAGGCTTCCAAATCTGTCTTTCCAGGTGTGTAGGAAATGAACAGATTATTTCAGTTGGAAGGGGGCTACAACAACCATCTGGTCCAACTGCCTGACCATATTAGGGTAAAAGTTGAAGCATGTTCTTAAGGGCATTGTCCAAATACCTCTTAAACACTGACAGGTGTGGGGCATTGATCACCTCTGTAAGAAGACTGTTCCAGCGTTTAAGCTCCTTCTCTGCTAAGAAATTCTTCCTAATGTCCAGCCTCAACCTCCCCTAACGAGGGATTCCCACACATCCTAGCGCTGGATGCCAGGGAAAAGAGCTTAGCATTTCCCTCTCCATGTTCTCTCCTCAGGAAGCTGTAAGGTCACCCCTCAGCCACCTTCTCTCCAAGCTAGACAAGTTCAGTGTTCTCAGCTGCTCCTCACAGGATGTCCATTCCAGCCCTTTCACCAGCTCTGTTGCCGCCTCTGGATGCGTTCCAGTACCTTCACATCCTTCTTAAATTGTGGATCCCAGAACTGCACACAGTGCTCAAGGTGAGTATTGCATAACAATAACCAGGATTTTGGCAGGCCGATGTACTAACAAAATGCCTCGTTCTGATCTGGAATAACCTGGCCCGTTGAAAACGCTGCTCACTGGTAGGGAGAGGTGTTTCGCTCAGGATAATATATACTTAGGGATCTCTGACGAAGATGCAGATGCCCAGGCGCTTACTGCACCCTGGGGCCATGGAGACCCTGATTGAGGGCTCCATTGACAGTCACCGGGGGCTGTCTCGTTCCCCCTCCGCCTGCTAACGATGCGCTCAAGCTGCCTTCACCCCTCTACAAAGAGCCACGCTGCGGGCGCAGCGGAGAGGAGGGGCGCGGTTCGCGCCGCGGCGGGATCGGGAGCACCGGCGGGGGCCCCGGGGCCGCCGGGAAGGGGAGCGCATCCCAGCCCGCCGCGGTC
>JAOEHY010012159.1:0-35110 GCA_025447955.1 Psilopsiagon aurifrons
AGGAACAATTCCTTCCCCAGAGGGTGCTCAGCATTGGAACTGCCCAGGGCAGTGCTGGAGTCACCGTCCCTGCAGTGCTCACACAGCGTGGAGATGAGGCCTCAGTGCCATGGGGCAGTGGTGGCTTTGGCAGTGCTGAGAGCAGTTGGATTGGAAGAGCTTAAAGGTGTTTTCCAGCCGAGCTGATTCCATGATTCAAAGTTATGGTCAACTCAGAGAAGGGGAAGACAAGCCTCAGTCTCAGATTGTTTCAGGAATGTTGATGGACCAGAGCACTCATCTGTCCCACCTGCCCATTGAACAAGCCTGCCTGTGTTGTTCAGCCGGCAGAGGAAGAGATGGGAGGATGCACTGCCAGTGTCCTGCTGGAAAAGGAAAGGCAAGAGGAGACACAGCTGTCAAGGTCAGGAAAGATGCTTGTCAGGTGCTCAGGTTTGGAGCACAGCATTTGGGGAGGCCGAGTCCTGACCAAGGACCTGCTGGGTGTAGAGAGAGGGATCAGAAGGTCTCCTGGGGTCTCCCCACTGCACTGAAGGATACCTGCAGCAGGCACCTGTGGGAGAGCCCAGGTCAGCTTCATCCCCATGGAAGCAGCCTCCTGTGGGAGCGCAGGCCATGGGGTAGGACAGGATGTGCGCTCCCTCCGCATTGCCCAGGGGCATTCCACACTCAGCCTTCTGTGTGGGGTGATTTTCCCACACTAGCTGTCCCAAAGGATTCAGTATCCCAGGGTTTTCCTACCTTTGGACACCGAGATGTAGGATCCCATTGATGTCCCACTCTCCCTGGGCCTTCCTGCCTGAAAAATACAGGAAATATAAAGATGTTCCAAGAGTCAAATGAACCCTTTCCATGCCTCTGGGAAGTGTTTAAGGTGAGATGCCTGGCTCAGTGCACCATCCGGTGTTTCCTCCACCAGAGGCACTGAGACAGCATCAGCATCTTTCCACCGGCTCCTGGGTCGAGCCAGGCCGTGGTTTAGGCAGTTTCGCCCGCACTGACACAGTGAAACAGCGATTCCTCAGCCCCTCGGGGCTCATTGGGGGAACCCTGTGCCGTGTGAGGGGGATGAGGAGGTGGCAGAGACGGGAGCCCGCATGTGCCCATCACTGACCCCTGGGGACCGCCGCGGTCCCTCTCTCATCCCTCACCCACCCATGACCCCTCTGCACCCCGGACCGCGAGGTCCCAAAGGAGGCCCCCGGGGGAGGGCTCAGGGCCGCGGGGATGGCGCAACGCAGCAGCCGCGGCTGCCTCCGGGAGAGGGAGCTCGGGCTTCGCCCTGGGGCTCCGCGGAAACCGAGAGGGTCGAACGGGACCTTTAAGGTCAAACCCGACCGCCCCCGGCGCTGCCAAGGCCGCCCCCAGCCCATGGCACTGCGGCCTCACCGCAGTTGGAGCCGTAACGGGGGTGCTCCGGAGCTCCTTCCTCTTTCCTCACCCACCGCAGCAGCCGCTCCCCTCCCTGGACCCCGGGCACAGCGAGAGCAGCGACCATGCTCGTGACTTGCAGCAGGGCACAGGGCAAAGGGGAGTTTATTCTCCTATGGCATTAACCCAGGCCCAAGAACTTCATTTGCACTTAACCCGGCCACCAAAGAGGGACGAGAGGCTGTGATGAAGGCTGAGGGAAGCCAAGCAAAAGATGAGTGGAAATACAGAGCACGAACCTCGAAGCGCTCCAGATAGGAATAGGTGTTGGTGCACATGTGCATTCGTACTGCTTGGATCCAGGCAGGGATGTGTTTGAACACACCCCAACCTCAAAGCTGGTCCCGGAAGAAGCCAGAGTCAAGCCACATGAACCTGGTCATGCTGCCAGAGGAGGACTCGCAGCCCCAGGGCAGGAAGAAGCCATCACACATCACTGCAGCAAGGAAGGTTGGAATTGTCCAAGGGCCCGAAGCAGCAGCAGCAGTGGCACTGTGCAGCTGTGGGTCCTGTCTGAGAGCAGCAGCATCTGGGATGTGGGGTGCAGGGTTTCTGCACCTCCCACAGCAGGGACACAATGACAATGGGGTCCTCAGCACAGGCAGTGAAGTTCAAATGGGCATGGAAGAGTCTACAGGAGGCAAAACAAAAGCATGAGTTCGACAAAGAGCAGTGGAGAGGACCTGTACTGGCCACAAAACAGCCCCTTCTGCACACCACAGTCACAGAGGAAAAGGGATGAGAGGGACCCCCTCCCTCCCGCAGAGCATGGGAATACCCAGTGTGGGAATGTGCAGATGGACTCATGCAGCCGCCAGCTGCTTCCAGCTCCTGCAGCTGTGACAGCTTCCTGGAGAACAGACCTCGGGATGCAGGGCAGGTGGCAGTGCCAAGGGAACAGAGTCCCGGAGCAGCTCCGGTGATGGGAGAAGGCTGCAAGGTGAGGAGCTGGATCCTCCATGTCTGCCCTCCAGGGAAAGGCTCTCCCTGCTGTGTGATCAGGTTCTGTCTTCTTCCAGGAGATCAGAGATCCGGGACATTGGATTCTGGTTGAAGGCTGAGGACTGCATCTGGGCCCAGAGCATCCAAAGTATTGAGCTGGTAACAACCTTCCAAAAGGAGGCTTGGGGTGGTGGAGGCACTGACTGGATGCACACTGACTGGCTTGGACCTTTCGCATGGTGCATCTTTTCACAGCAAGACTTCCCTCAGCTCCATCATCAGCCTTCCACTGACAGAACTGCCAAGAGACACTGCAAGAGCCAACGCCAGGTCACTCCAACCATTCGGAAGTGCCTGTGCTCCTGAGCTGTGGAATGAGCAATGATCCCCTCACCACGTTGGGCACTCCTGGTCCCATCAAACCAAGGTGAGCACTACAAGCAGTCATGGCTGCCCCTTCTCCCCTGACACTGTATTCTTTCCCAGTGGGGCTCTTGGGGTCCTGTTTTGCCCACTCAACAGTCTCCAAGCCCTCCACAGCTTCCAGGAGGGAGAGACACCCACCCCAGCACCCCTGTAGCCCCCTTCAGACACTGGAAGATGCTGAGGTCTCCACGCAGCTTCTCTCCTCCAGGCTGAACAGCCCCGATGGTCTCAGTCTGTCTAAAGCAGCCTGCAAGCTGTGCGCATTGCCTGCCCCTTCCCTGCCACGGGGGCAGTTTCCTGTCCCCCTCACTGGGAGAAGGTGTCCTGAGCCACCAGAACCTCCCTGTGCAGCAAACAGGGCTCACCTGAGGCACTCCAGCAGCACAGGGAGCTCAGCTCCCTGGTTTACACAGAAACCAGGTCTCCCTCGACTTGAGGTTTGCTATTATTCGGCATAAGCACTTTGAAGGCAGCTTTTCTCCTGCCTCCACCTGGAGGAAAACCCTGGAAGTTGGGAATTTCAACAGCTTTTAATGAACCTTCCCATTCGTGCCTGAAATGAACACAACAAGGTCACAGTCGCATCCTACTTTTATTATGACCTGCAGGCAAAAGGATAGAACTATTACATAAACACTCTGATCCATGTATATATCTTAAATAGAGGAGGAATTCAAACCAGGATCCTGGGTAAAATACTCTGAAGCTCTCTGAGCAGTTACATTCCTGAGCTCCATCTTCACAGACAATAAGGCAACATCCCTGCACACCAGCTTTTGGATCGTCTTTATACATTTTTCTATGGTACAAGAGGAAAAAGAAAGAACCAGAGTTCACAATGTGCAGTTCTTGCACCATTTTCACAGCTTCTGACCACCACACATCTTCCTCCCTCTTTTTTTCATGAAGATACATTATCATAAATGGAGCACCCTCAAGAGTTGTTAAGAGTCCGTGCTGAATACGCTAACCCTGCCCTGCAGAGCCACCCGTGTGCAGCACCTCAACCCTGGCTTCGTCACTGCCAGCTCGAAGCTTCGCGTTTCCATCTCCCATCCACCAAAAGCAAACGGTTGGTGCTGCTGCAGACGAGCTCCATCGGGGCCAGCACCAGAGGACAGACCCTGAGAGCAGAGCAAGGCAGCCGCTTGCGCTGGAGGGACACTGATGCTGGGAAGGACCCGTCTCAGCCGACTGAAGGTTCTGGGGATCCCTGCCACTGGGAGATGTGAATCAGACCAACACCCGAGAGGAGGGGCAGCAGCACAGCTTCTGCATGCGCCTCTCTGTGCCTTCCAGGCCCCCCAGCCAGCACCCCATGGCACCGGGTATGCCTGAGGTCCCACCATGGGTGGCTGAAGGCTGCTGAGCTGGATCCGAGCTGTGAGGATTGGCCAGGCCTGAGGAAAGCCGAGTTCTCTGAGGCTACAGGGCTGGGGGGGTGATCAGCACTTCAGCTATGCTCCTTCTCTACTGATCCTTCCAAGTGACCAACCAGCGCTGCTGGAATGACCACTTCATTCACAAAGCTCTGCGTGTCCGTTGGGGAAGGCTTTAGTGACTTGCCTCACTTGCCAAGCAACTCCACAGGAACATAATCCAGGAAAGGCTGCACCTCAAAGGATCCCACCAGCATCAGAGGGATCAGCTCCCACAGCCAACTGGGAGATGCTCGGTGCTGCCTTATGTGAGGGTGTCACCTCTGTGGTGGGAGAAGCACCCAGTGTCCAGACGACCACAGCCTCAGCTCTCTCCCAGCCCAGCAGCTGGGGCAGGGATGTGCTGGGTCTCCAGCGCTCCTGCATCAGCCCAGTTTGCGCTTGGTGGCATTGGTTTGTGGTGGGAATCCCTTCCTTGGGAATGCTGCCAGCACCTCTGTGCTCTCACTCCCACTGCAACTCCAGCCCTCTGCATCCTGGATCCAGTTTTGCTGCAGAGCTTTTGCATAGTCTGCTCTGAGATGGATGAAGTCCTACCTAAACTGGACAACTCAAAATGGGAGTCAGAGGCCCTGGAGCCTCCACTTGATCCCTGGGAGGCAATAAATGCCTGCAAACTGCAATGGTTTGGGGAAGAAAAAGAATGTTTCCAAGAGAAATGAACCTTTGAAAATATGCCATGGGCTGGAAGTCGGCAGCTTTGGCCTTCCTGGGTCAGCTAAAGGCCCCCAAGGCATTAGATGCTCCTTCATCCCTATCAGCACCAAACAGTCACAGTGAGGCTCACTCTGGGGTGCAGCAAAAAGAGCTATGGAGGGTCACAAACAGGTTAAATGTGCCCAGAGGCTGTGAACAAAGTCTCAGGAAGCTAAAGCAGAGCTGACACTCACTGCAGCGGATGGGCACAGAGCTGAATCCCCACCACCCTGCCTGCCATGGCAAGAAGGAAGCGCCAAGGTTCGGTCTTGTGAGGGACACAGGGCTGGGAGGTGGCAACCCAGTGCTGAGCTGGGGCCAGTGACAAGCACAAGAAATAGCATCTAGAAATGAGAGACATTCACTTGAGGCTCCTCCAAACAGCCGCAGCCTTTGCGACGGGCACTCGCTGCAGAGGAGGCGGTGAGGAGCGCTGCGCTGCCAGAAACCAGGTCACACGCAGGGTAAATTCAATGGAGTAGTTTAATAATTCTTCAGGTCAAAGGTCTTATCTTACCAGGTAACAATTTACAGGACACCTAGTTAAGAGTGAAGAGTGGCTGGCTTGGTAAAAGGAGAAAGAATACAGGATGTCCCATCTCGGAATAGTTTAATGTTAGCCTCTTTCCAACCCAACGTATTTTTGGTAAAGACATATTCACTATATTTAACACGATCTCTCTTTAACAGGAAGCTCAGCTGAGCACACTGTCCCCAGAAAGTACACTGCGACTGTAAAGCAACAGAATTTCATAGCAGTAAAATCTATTGCACTTTGTGAAGAGTAAAATCCTCCTTTGCCTTTCTAGCTCCAGAAGGCAAAAGCATCTCGTTGGTTAAGCAAGTTCTTCTCCCTCCAGGCAAAGTCTCCTTAATGTTCAGACAGACAACGCCTAACTTTTATTTGTTTGCTTTTTATTATTACTTGAAACAACAATTGGAAGAGTTTGAGAGAAAAAATCTTTCCAGTAGCTGCTGAGAAGTCTCCAAGGTTTGAGTCTAGAAATGAATTTTAGGTGCTATCCAATCACGGTCAACAAATAAATGTACTTATCTCCACATTTCATGAATATGTCCACAAAAGAGCAAGATGAGGTCTCTCTTTGACCAACACTAACACTGTGTGATCAGGTATTACAGGGATGCACTTTATATGTGACAACAGTATACAGACAGGATGGAAATAACACCAATATTATTGCACATGGTGTCTGGGCGAGCATTAAAAACACTGCAATATGTGATGAAAACTCTTTACAGCTCGTTTTCTCTCAGCCCTTTTTCTAGAGTTTGATGTAGCAGCAATATCAATCCACGTACATTGGAGAGCTGGGAGTTGCTGGCATTTGATCCAGGATTTTACAAACATAGCATGCAACATCCACTGTGCGTTCCTCATACATCAGGATGAAGGGATGTTTCTGGAATCAGATGAAAACACAAGGTTATGTTTCCCCTTTAGACCCATCTCACTACCCCAGGTAACAACTCAGCGTGTGGATTTGCCTGATGCAAGAACACAGGGTTTGGTGGTGTCTGTAGGATAGCAGGACATAGCTTGGTCCATCGCTGTTAACAGTAAATCTGTATCGCCAATGTGCAGTATGGAGGACAGGACTCCAGGAGTGTCAGGAACTGCTGGGCAGCAGGCAGGGAGGGGGCAGAATCAGCAGCATTTGGCTCCTTTATAGCATGGATTTGTGCTGAAATACTTTCAAGAGAGGTTTCACCATCAGCCTTGTCAGCAACGAGGAGACAGGAGTGACAGGGAGACATGGCTTGTGGAGGTCAAACAGGACCCAAACCCGGTTCTCCTGAACCCTGGAGCTCTGCTCTGCCCAGCAGGCTGTACTGGGGAAGTAATACCATGGTATTACTCTCTTGGCCAGGACACCATACAATCTGCTTTCATATCACACCCTGAACATCAGGGACCCGGGGCATGGTTCCACACATCCTATGGAGAACTGGCTACCAGCTCCTTGAAGGTGCAGGGTTGCCAAGTGTGACTTACCCAACCCAAAAGCACTACTGCATTCCCTCCTTTAGCCCCCCCACCACAGACAGGCTCTGCTGGTGCCCCACTCCAGAGCCACGCTCCTTCAGGTCTTACTTTTCCCAAGCACTCCCAGCCTGTGGGTTGGAGGCATTTACACATAAGACTGCTGCCAGCAGTGAGACAGAGCTCCTCCTCCTCCTCACATTGTGGAGCTGAACACACTGCCTTGGTGGGCCAAGAAGAAAGGGGTGACCTTGGACATGAGATGCAGCCCCGCTGTGTGACCCGTATAGCTGGGGCATGGGCAGCCACAGTTTGCACTCACCAGAAGCTCTTTATACTTTGGCCTTTTGGACTCGTCCTTTGTAAGGCTAAAGAAAGCAGAAAGAGAATGAGGAGAAGGTGGGATTGGGGAAACTGTTAGAGACATCCAGTACTGATTTTCACAGGACACGATGCTGACCCCACTGCTGTTGTGGTGGGACTTACCACCCTCAGTATGCTGGAGAAACCATCCTTGTGCTGAGTGACCACAGGAATTCCCTCCCTCTTTTTCTCCTTCCCTCCCTCCCCACAGAGCAAGTGAACAGCAAGTGTGACCACCAAGAAATGCTGCTGGGGACAAGCACCCAGGGGGAGCTGCAAGCAAACGCCATCCCTCTGCCTCCATATGGAAACAGGCTTGGCTGCAGCAAAACCACAAGTTTTGGGCAGCAGCAACCAGCCTGTCCCTCATCCACTGGGCAGGAGGGCCCAGAGGCAGAGGAGAGCCTGTGCCGCCTTCCAGGGGCACATCCAGCCCTGGGCAGGGCACAGCCACAGTGAAGGGACCAGAGGTGGAGGGGCTTGCAGGATGGAGCTCGGGGACGCACAGAACCAGCAAGCCCAGGAGCCACCACTGGGAAGAGGATGGGTGGACACAGCATCTTCCCCAAATGAGGGAAGATTAAGTCTGATTCCCAACAGCTTTATTTCCATCCCCATGGGACCTTTCTCAAGCTCTGGCACTACTGCAGTGTGGCATTCGGAGAAGCAGAGGGTAAGGCAGGCAGCACGCCTGGTGCTGTGCTGGGACCTACCTGAAGAGAGGGCAAGAAATCCTGGGGCTGATGCACAAACATCCTCACTTCAGGTTTTTGCTACCCAAAAGCAATTCATTCTCTGACCTCAGCAAGTCTGAGGGTTCAAACAGGCTCCTTGCCTTTAAGGCGACCAGGTCACATCAGCTCAGGCTGAAGAAATGAAGGAGTTTCAGCAGCCCTAACTCCTTCATCTCTTTTCCAGATCAACCTGAAGCTGTGTCTGGCCACAAAGCTCTTTCTCAAGAATATCTGATGTGCTCCCCAGGCACAGCAGACCCCAGGAGCTCTGCAGTGGCCAGCAGGAGACTCCCAAGAGCCAGACCCAGAGCTTGGATAGCTGCAAGCTCCGAGCAGAAAGCTCAGTCGCTGTAAGCAGCTCCTGCACAAATGGAAGTTCAGGTAAGCATATCATGAATTCTCACTCATACTCTGTATCACATCAGGAGTTTGGTATTTACAGCAATAGTCACTGTTAGTGTACCAAGGCAGTGACTATCTGGAAATTGAGCTGGCTTTGGTGAACTTTTATGTAAAAACTATTTACAAATGTCCACAGATTTTCAGTTGCAGTATCTCTAGAACATGGGCTGTTGGTGAAAGGAGGAATCTGACTGGAACTTTAAAGAGCTTTGCAAGATGATTTATGGTTGGACTCTATGAACTTGAAGGTCTTTTCCAACACAAATGATTCTAGGACTGGGAAGAAAGGGAAAACATTCCACCGAGGCACTCGCAGCAGCGTCGGGATCCAAAGCAATTGCACAAAAACCCATAGAGAAATCCCAGAAACTTGTTAACATTCTGGAAAATCCCCTTTCCTCACACAGCCCTCCAAGTGAGCAGGATCAGCGCTGCAGGACTCTCTTCCGATGTTTTTCCTGACTCTTGAATGCACAAAAATAGATTCTAAGCTAATCTATTGGTAATGCCCAGGAGACTGATGCCATCACCTAAAGGACAGCCTTCTGGATGCTCACCTGCCTGCTTAGTGGCACCAAAAGCACTGTCTGTACCCAGATAAAGGTTACAAACAGAAATATTTATTACAGTGTTGCTATCAAGACATCATAAATAATATTCCAGGCCAAATTCAGTTCATTTACAAAAAAAGATGAAAAAAATCTGTCTACCCGTAGCGACAGAACAAGGGGTGATGGGTTCAAAGTGGAACAGGGGAAGTTCAAGTTAGATCTAAGGAAGAAGTTCTTCCCTCTGAGGGTGGTGAGGCGCTGGCACAGGCTGCCCAGAGAAGTGGTAAATGCCTCATCCCTGGCAGTGTTCCAGGACAGACTGAACAGATCCTTGGGTGACATGGTTTAGTGCTCATGGCAGGGGGCTGGAACTGGATGATCTTAAGGTCCTTTCCAACCCAAACCATTCTGTGATTCTATGAAAACCCAGAACCAGACTGAAAACTGCCCTGTGCTCTAAGCACTGGGCTGTTGCAGAGCAGCAGGACCTGGGAGGGGTAAATAGGCTGGAAACAGGAATTGACAGAGACTAATGGGCCAAAGATGCTGCTGTTTCATGATGTCCCACAAGCTCCTCTGTTGGGTGACCCAGAGCCAAACTCATGAGCACATACAGCACCTGGCTTTGCAAACTCTGTAATGATCTGGTTTCCCTATTGAAATCTATGGAGCAAACAAACTGTTGCTTGTTCTGTACAAGGGAAAAGCAACTTTCTAACCAAGTGTTTTACCAGCACTGGTTTTGACTGACAAAAATGGAAACTCCTTTTGAGCAGCAAACCATTCTGATGCTCTATTTTCTGCAGCCCACAGGCAATAACCAGGCCTTCCCCTTGCAGCCAGCTGGAAGGTGAATCCTGGCCTTCATATCAATTCATAACTCTGAAAGAGAGTAAAATTCAAACCCCAAAACCATCTCCAGCAGATGGAACACCCTGAAACAAAACCTTCTGAAAGATAGAATTGTCTAGAGCAGTGTCTTTCTGTGTCACAGAGCTCTGAGATGGACACTCCTGTGCTGGGGACATCCATCACCTGGGTCTGTCCAGGACAGAAGGTCCTGGAAGACCAATCGAGGTCACACTGATGGATCTCCTGTGTGCTCTGGTATTAATTAAACTGTGGTGACCACCTTTCAAATTTGGATGGAAAACCACTTCATCAGAACATTCACAACCAGCCCTTATCCTAAATAGGACCACAGGCACACGGCAGGCAGATGGACTGACCCAAGCCCCTCCTGCCAAACACTGCACAGTCCCCATCCAAGGCTGACCACACTGCAGAGGCCCTGCCCTACAGGAAACAATCTGTAGTGTTGATCTTGACATAAGATTGACACAAGACATGAAGCCAACAACCAAGTAACCTACTCACTACAGGTCCCAACAGTACTGGCAGAACTGGGAGGGAACGGTCCTGCCCATACCAGACAAAAAAGCAGGACCAGAACAGACCCTTTGCCCAAACATGAGGAAATACTGCAAATGTGTCTCAGGCTTCTGCTTGCAGAAGAAAGGCAAACAGCAGGTCTGTTCTGAGACTGTGTCATACTAAGGAACAGGATGCACAGGCCACGCCCTTACCTGTGCGTAGGCATGAACCTTCTGCCACGGGTCTTATTGTGCCTCTCCTGAGCACAGGCTCTTCAGAGGTTCACTCCTCATCCCTTCCCTGAAGTGCAGTTCCCAAAGGTTCCCCCTCAGCCCTCACCCAGACAAGTCTCCCATCACCTCCAAACCAGTGAAATTAAAAAGGTCCTCACCCTAACGTTGGTGCAGGAATGTGAGGCTAAGAAAGGCTTGACTTGTGACCCTCGCCAAACACCTGCAGTGACAAAGCCACCCAACTCAAGCACTTTCAGTAGGAGACACTTACCACAAGTTGACGAAATTGATGAAACTTGGGGAGAACTCCCTTTCCTCTGAGTTACTCAGCTGTGGTGGGTCTCCTTTTACTACTTGTGTCAACTGGTCAAACACACTGTTCCACTTGGGGTAAGGGAATCGCCCCGTGGCCAGCTCATACTGCAGAGAGACAGCAACAGCACCAGGAGGTTACACAAGGTAAGTTAAATCAGGGTAAGAAAACGTTTGCAAGAACTCTGAACCCCCAGAAGGAAGACTAAGGTGAGATTCTTCATCCCAGTCGCTGTACAAAGCCTAGCTGAGAGAACTTATTAGTTATCCAGTAGTAGTTTCTGCTGTCTACATTAGGAGCACCTCCAGATTCACCCTAGTTATGCCATGCTTTCATGTTGACAATGCTTTCTCCTCCACTGACTGCAGAACAACCAGTGCTCTTATTAAGCTGCTCAAAAGTAGGAAAGTAAAATCCTCCAGTCCCTTCCCAAGCATCCCAACAACCACTACAAAAGATGGACAATGAGAATCACACAACTACAGAATATCTCACTTTGGAAGGGATCCATAAGGATCACTGAGTTCAACCCCCTGCTCCTTATAAGACAATGAAAATGAGCATTTTAAAACAAGAGTGGGGAAGACAGAAGCAACTGGTTCATACGGAACTTCTTCTGTATTCTTTTTACTTCACCACCTCCAGAAGGGAAGAGCTTTTCCATTTATCATTGTGTGCACCCAGCAGTGCCAGAGAAGAATCAACAGCAGGACTCAGCATTAACTGAAGTCTTGTGCACAGTCGAAGTACACCAGATGCCAAGGGTGTGAGAGGCTTATTTACATCGGCTGGATGCTCTGTTCTGCACCACCACACTCACCATCCCTTCTCATCTGAGATTCCGAAAGCAAAATTCATTTATGATCCAACACCTCTTCCCAGCTTCCATCTCTTTCTCTGTAAAACACAGCTGCACCTAAGTGCACGCTCAGGGGTTCAGGAGAGCCATCTGCCTTGAAGGGGTTGATATTCTGAGACAGGAGGCTCCCACTTCAATCACAGCAGCAGAGCTGGGCTTTGCTTCAAGCTTGTTTTTGAGACACCACATTGCAAAGCACACCAAGGCTACCCACTAGGAAAGCAGCACATAGCAGAGGGTTCAAATCACACTCACCAAGGTAATTCCCAAGCTCCAGACATCTGAGCGGACATCATAGCCTTGCCTGGATGCACTGGGATCTATCCTTTCAGGCTGAAACAGGAAGAAGGATCAGTCAAACACTGGGGAACAAGCAGGAAGGAATGAAAAACATCTGCAAGCTTAGAAAAAACTCTAAATTCATCCCATGGGCAGAGAAACGTTTTAAGGACTCAAATGCTGATTTTATGGAGGTGCAATGTAAGAGGTGAGCTGAAAGAGGAATTCAGCGCAGTACCATCCCCTTTTTTTTTTTTTTGCTTTTTGTGCAAGCAACCTGAATAATTATTGCTATTTATTCAGTTTTGTTTAACTGTGGGGTCTCTTTAAACAGAGCCTTGCTTTCTGTGTTTTTACAGCAAAGGTGTCCCTAGGGAATCATCAGAACTGGAATAAACCTCTCCTCATCCACCAGCCAGGGGAACACGGGTTTAGCAGCATCTGTCAGGATTCTTCTTCCCAAATGTCTGCTGGCTGGTAAAGCTCAGGAGGTATTAGAAGCAATTCACTGTAAAAGCAGCTCTTCTCTACAAAGTTTTGGGTATCCCTTGGAGGCAACTATGAAGTCACAAGTTCTCCAGATATCCCAAAAGTTTCCCATGGAAAGTAACATCAAACATGGTGATTTGTACATAAGTGCAAGTGATGCAAAGAGGTAAACCCACACAAACCATCTTCATGATGTAAACTCACACACCATCTTTATGAGAAACCCCAGTTCTGCTTGCTTTGGTTGAAAATGCAATGGTTCAAATGGCAAAAGAAACAGGATAAAGTGACAGACTGAGATGAGCCCTTAGGCAGAAGCTCTTCCCTGTGAGGGTGCTGAGGCGCTGGCACAGGGTGCCCAGAGAAGATGTGGCTGCCCCATCCCTGGCAGTGTTCAAGGCCAGGTTGGATGGAACTTGGAGCAAGCTGCTCTAGTGGAAGGTGTCCCTGCTTGTAGCAGGGGGTAGGAACTGGATGAGCTTTAAGGTCCCTTCAACCCAAACCAGTCTGGTATGCAGATCCAGAGGGATGTGCCACAGCACAGCAGAGCATAGTGATGTGCCACAGCAGAGCCTTCTGCACAGGCTGCAGAAGACTTGCTGTCCATGCAGTGCAGTGAAGGACTGCACACAGCAGGTATTGTGGGCAAGGTGTGAAGTACTGAGGACTGTGTTAGTGATTAGGTAGGTGGCAGTGATGAGCCAGAGCTATTCCACTGAAGCCCTCACACAGGACAGTGACCAAGCAGTAGGCACCTTCCCCTCGACTGTGGTGCCTCAGTTAAAGAGAGAGCAGGATGAACCAAAAGAAATCCCACCTCAATAGAGAGCAGAAAGAATTCTGAGAATTTTCCATGTAGATGACATAGGAGCAATTAACATACTGGAGGAAAGTCCCACTCCAAGGATCTGGAATGAAAGCTGCAGACAAAACCCAGCTCATGCCAGGCATCCTAACACCAACTGCAAAGATGAAAGGAAATGGCTGAGATGGAGACCCACCACTGGACGTGCTGATGGCCCAAAGAGGCAGGGTATGAACTCATCAGAGAAGGGAGGAGGCTGCTATGGTGCTTCTACTTCAGCATCCACCTGAGCACCAGCACCTTGACTGCCAGTTCAGACCCCGTATGGTTGAGAAAGAGCCTGACTGCTCACCTCCCCAGGAGGTGTTCACCACGAGCCCTGTGGACATGAACACGACCTCCGAAAGAGGCAGCCCTGCTTTGTGAGGCGACTTGTCCTTGTGAGGAATCACCATGCTCATTATCAAGCAGCCCCCAGTGGTCAAGATGAGCCCTAACAGTAAGTGCTGGACCTCCAGATGGGTGTGAGCATCCACTCACTCCTGGCCAGTGTCACCAGTCTGCTCTGCAGAAAGTTTTGGAGGCTCTCCCTTATGATTAAGACAAGCTGGATGGAGCTTGGAGCAACCTGATGTCCCTGCCCATGGCAGGGGGTTGGAACTGGATGAGCTTTAAGGGCCTTTCCAGCCCAAACCCATCTGGGATTTGATGACAGCAATCTCACTTTGGCGACACCAAGCTCTTTGACGAAACTCTGACTGCTGAAGAGGCAAGGCATCTACTTTCATGTGGATCTTGATTTTTATGTACAGTGAAGCCTAATAAGCTTTCTGGATCTCCTTCTAGGCACACAGGAGCTTACAGAAGATGACCTCAGTGCTGCAAAAGCCTCAGTCTAAGAACACAGATGTGAGTTACTCACAGGAGCAAGTGAAGCATCACAGTCACACTGTGCTGGGTAGTCTTTTCAAAGGGCCTTCCCAGTACTAGGTGCCCAATGAAGAAGCCCATTCACACTACATTTTCTCTGGGTCTGCATTGCAGCACCAATCGCTCCAGGGGTGGTGCAGCATCCTACCCTGCCTGCAGGAGGAGACACAGCTCCATGGCCAGCAGAGCAAAGGGCACAAAGCACAATGGGTGGAAGAGCTGACAGGGGAAGTGAAGAACATGAGTTCTTCAGTCTTTACGAACTAGGTGGATCTGCTGTTTCCCCCTCTACCACCTCTAGGAGAGCAGTAGTAACACTGCCCCTGCGGGTACCGTTTTTATACCTACACAGAAGGCAAGAGTAGTACTGTCAAGAAATACTTCAGCCAAAATACTAATCCCTGCTTGGACTGTTGAATTCAGCCATTCCTTCCAAAAATCTCCTCTGTTCTTTGCTTTCCTGTCCCTGCCCCTCAGCCAGGTCAGCCCTGAAGCCTGTGGCTGCACAGAGATTATCAGCAGAGATTATGTTTCTAGAGAATGGCCTTTCCTCCCCTCCTATTTCCTTTACGTATTTGCTTTGAGGGAATGTTTCATTTGAAAACTTCTCCAGCAGCATTTTTTCAGGGAGAGATGCTGGTTTCCATTCACATGGGATTCCCATCCCCTCCCAGCTGGCTTTCCTACCAGCCTTTGAATTCCTCCATCTCAACAGCAGGAACACTGATGGACTGGTGGAGAGGGGACAATTGCTAGGCATGGAAAGATTGGCAGAAGCATTAACAAAGGCAACAAGGTCCTGCTGGGCTTGGCACAGCATATTCCTCCTCATCAGGGTCTGTAGCCATAGAACAAGGGGGAATGGGTTCAAACTTAAACAGGGAGATTTAGGTTGGATGTATGGAATAAATTCTTTACTGTGAGAGTGGTGAGACTCTGGCATAGGCTTCCCAAAGAAGTCATAAACGCCCCATCCCTGGCAGCACTCAAGGCCAGGCTGGATGGGGCTTGGAGCAACCTGGTCTAGTGGGTTGGAACTGGATGAGATTTAAGGTACTTTCCAACCCAAACTACTCCATGATTCTAAGAATCTTGATAACCTGACTTGTCTTGTTCAAAAAGGTAAATGTGTGGCTGTAAGAAGCTTGGATTAGTGTAGTGTGTTGTCTGGTCTGTAACTAAATCAAGCATCAACAATTTGCCCTAGTAAATGCATTCACTGATAAAGAGTTTAGAGTTGTTCAGAGGGTTCTATTGAGTTGGAAAAATGGGATTCATAATGGGACCTCAGAGGTGACCTTCCTTGGGCTACAGTTCATAATATCCAATAAAATACAAAATTAGTTACTAAATTCTGCATATTATGTAACAAATAAGGGTTCCCGAAGAACTGGTGTGATGTGATTGCTTGATGAGCCGGGCTCTGCCTGGACGCTGACTCACTCAACAAGACAGAGAAAGCAGCACTCTGGGGTGACAGGCAAGCTCTTGGAAAATGACATGAGAGCATGAAATCCCATAGGAGCATCATGTTAGCACCACTGCTCTTATTATACACTCCACAAATGAGACGAGGACTGAAGTTTGCTCTATTTCATACTCTATGTTTCTAGAAGGATGCTAGAAAAGTAAAGGGTTTACAGCAGAGCCACAAAATACAATTCAATCCTCCTTAAGAGCATAAGCTGCTAATCTTCTCAGAGAAAAGCTAAAGAGGTGACGACATCGAGCCAGGAAGCACCTCCTGGGGAAAGAAACTGCAGCGTGAAGGACTCCTTGATTCTGCAAAGCAGAAACAAGGGCCCACAGCCATCCATTCAAACAAGACTTACTGGTATTTAAAATATGGTATTAGGAGCAAAATAAATGACCAGGACAACTCCACGGGCACTATGGTAGATTCTCTAGCACCTGAAGATTCTCTAGCATCCTTAATGCAGGACTTCAGAGGTCTTCTCCAGCTGGCATTGCTCTGGAAGGCCACCTGCCAGTACCCCTGAGCTTGGCATGTCCCATCAATGCCACCTCCACTGCTGCTTCCAAGAACTGTATGAAGAGGCCCAAGCTCTGTAGAGGCAGCAGCTCTGTAAGGTGTTGTCTGAGCCCAATGAGTGACTCCGTCACAGAACCTCACCAAACACCTGCAATTTTGGTGGGGATGCTCTAGCAGCCCTTCAAGTAGTTAGTTACAAGAGGCAATTGCAGGGAGCCCAGTTCTTCTTCCACAGCCTTTACGCCTAAGCAAGAGGCAAGCTTTCAAACCAAGACTGAAGAGAGTCCAGCAGGAAGCAGTGCAAGGGGCTGACTTCTCAGTCCCAAGCCAAAACACTTCTCCAGCACTGGCAGCTCCAAGGCTGATCTGCTGCTTCCTGCAACAGTTCTGACAATCCTGGTTAAACCACACAGTGCTTGCTCAGGAGCTGGACGTGGCTCCTGCTGCCTGGCTGACATCCTATGCTGTTGGTACCAACAGCTATCTGGTGACCCAGCCCCAGTGAATACAGTGTGATCAGGTTCCTTCAGTGGGCAAATGCTCATGCTGTGAAAATTACTGCAAGTATCAAGGGCCAAGTGGGCCTTGCAGAGCAACATGGTCTCATGAGCAGGGTGTATCATCCAGCAGCCCCTATCAGCCCCTCCCTGGCTGAACATACCTCATGCCCTTTGCCTATTTTACACTAAAAAAAAACCCACCATTAAAAAAGACTATTTTCCTTTTGAAGGGGGTCTGACTCCTGCCCATATTGAGATTTAATCACAGCATCAGCTTCTGCTGGCTTGGAGAAAGAGCTGGCAGATGTACCTGCATGCTGGGGACATCTCCCCATTTCCCAGGCTTCCCATTATATGGAAATGCCCATGTACTTG
This sequence comes from Psilopsiagon aurifrons, assembly GCA_025447955.1. Lineage (NCBI taxonomy): Eukaryota > Metazoa > Chordata > Aves > Psittaciformes > Psittacidae > Psilopsiagon > Psilopsiagon aurifrons. The sequence goes on from JAOEHY010012159.1 coordinate 17,137, forward strand.
GAAAGGAGTCACCATGCCCAGAGTGCAGAAGGGGATGCCAGCCATGTCCCACACTGCCTGACAGCTGCTGGCTTGTCCCACACACTGTGCACCATGCCAAAGCTCTTCAAAACTAACTGAACCACAACACTGCTGCTCACTACAAAACCCAACAGTCTGGAGCTGCTGATGGAGATGCACAAAGAGCAGAGTGTATGTGGACAGAGGGAGGAATCGCAAGGGGCCATCAGAAGCACTCCCCCACCCAATCCCTAGGGGAAAAGAAGCAGTGAAGCTATTTACAGACATGCCAGGAACTGTCTTGTAGTAACTGAACCCAGAAGCCTGAGCAAAGGAACCACCAAAGCTGAGGGTTCTAAGGAAAAGTGAGAAGGTTAATTCCTGTAATTAAGTCCACTGAACTTGGGAGGGGGAAAAGAGATGGCAGCTTTTCAAGAGCCCTATTTACTGACCCAATACATGCCTCCGATCATAGGGAGAAGTCAACAACCATCATGAGGGATGCTATCAGAAGTGCCTGTGTTCTGAGATGCAGATACCCAATCTCTGGTCAGAGTAGCTGGGACTACACTGGTTCCCACCCCCTCCTGGCATCCCACTGCTGCCCTCAGTGCCCCACATCCCACCAGCACAACAAAGTGGGCAGCTTTGACCAACCCACTTCCCTGTGGGAGCTCTGCCCTCTCCAGCCTCACAAGGCCTATATTTAAACCAACAGCCCCATTTCACCATTTGCTGCAGGTCTGGAGCTTGCACAGACTTTTCTGTATCACAGCACTGGTCTCCAGTAACAGATCTCATCTGTCCTATCCTGTCCAGCTCATCCAGTAACTAGCTCTGCAAGACAGACAGTGAAAAGAAAAGGTCACATGCTCTGAAATGCAAACTGTGTGCTTGCACGGATCAGAAATCAGGGCAGACAGGTTTTGCCTTGGCCACCCCAGTGAGATAAAAGCCCTGTGAGAGCTGTTACCTGGACCAGATGGGCACTGTACTTTAAAAGAGAGAGATGGTCTTTTTTTGCTTCCTTGGTGGCAGATAAGAGAATTCAGAAAACAGTATTTTTCAGCATACAGAGCCGTAAGATGAGAGTTAAATACAGCCACTGAAATTCAAGTTACTTTGGCAAGAGCAGACACAGCTCCTCGCAAGAGGTCCCTTCAGCTCACGTGAAACCAAGAGATGTGTTTTCAAAGCAGCCCGATGCACAAAAGGGTTTAAAACCTTCAGACGGCTCCAAAAATCCCCCCCACAGCTTTCCCCCTGCAAAGGCAGGGAGGAAGGGAGGGAAGCAAACAGGCAGGACAGACTTGCAGGAGCCACTACTCAGCCAGAGCCATTCCCACACAGCTGCTCTGCTGCTGCTGCTCTAAGGAGTCACATTCTCCTGGAATTAAGTTCTGGCACACTTTGATATTAAAGTGGTTTGCAAAACTCACTGTAATTCTGCTCTGCAGTAACTCCCATAATATAATCCTACCGCAGCAAATGGATTTCTTGCAGACCAAGAGCACCCCACAACAAAGCAGCACTGACCCCTCCATGTGCTGTTTGATTTGGAGCATGAAGGCACACTGAAGCTCTGAGCTCCAGCAGCACACTGGCCGCACCAGAAGAACCCAACTAAAATAAAGGGCATTTGGTCACTTTGCTGCTGCCTGGGTGCCTTAACTGATTGCTGCCAACAGCAGCGCTCAGACCAGAGCTCCATCTGGGAAGGGGCTGCTCATCCCTCAGGAAACAGGCTGACAGTTCAGGCAGATCGCAGGCACAGCCATGCTGAGCCAGGCCTGCAGAAGGAAGCTGCTGATTGTCAAAGCTGACCATGAGCAGACTGTGCCCAGGCTGCCAAGAAACCCCCAGCATCCTGGCCTGGATCAGCACCAGTGTGGCAGCAGGGCCAGGACAGTGATTGTGCCCCTGCACTGGGCACCGGTGAGGCTGCACCTTGAATCCTGTATTCAGCTCTGGGCTCCTCACTGCAACAGAGACATTGAGGTGCTGGAGCGCGGCCAGAGAAGGGCAATGGAGCTGTGCAGGGCCTGGAGCACAGTGTGATGGGGAAAGGCTGAGGGACCAAGGGACCTGGGCGGGGGGGTCAGTCTGTAGAAGAGAAGGCTCAGGGGGGACCTGATCGCTCCCTACAACTGCCTGAGAGGAGGATGGAGCCAGGAGGCAGCTGAGCTCTGCTCCCAAGGAGCAAGGGATGGGACAAGAGGAAACAGCCTCAGCTGCACCAGGGCAGGTTTAAATGCAGATGAGGAGCAATTCCTGCCCCAGAGGGTGCTCAGCATTGGAACTGCCCAGGGCAGGGCTGCAGTCACCGTCCCTGCAGTGTTCATACACCATGGAGACGAGGCCTTGGTGCCATGGGCCAGTGGTGGCCTTGGCAGTGTTGAGGAATGGCAGTGCTGAGGAACAGTTGGACTTGATAATCTTAAAGGCCTTTTCCAACCCAGGTGATTCTGTGTTTCTACGATCCTGCCCAGCTCATCCTCACTCACCGCCATGTACGGCCGGCACCCTGCATCCCGCGTTTTGGCAATGGAGTCCACAAGCTGTCCGCTAATGCCAAAGTCACAGAGTTTAATATTCCCATTTCTGTCCAGAAGAATATTGGAAGGTTTGATGTCTGCAAGAGAAAGGCATTTAAACCAGTATGTCACAGCCAGAGGTTTCCATGTCACAATCAGCAGCTGCAGAGAATCAACCCCATTAGCACTGCACAGTCACCATCGCCCCTTGGTGGGATGTGCTGATCGGGAGCAAGATGAGCTGGAACCAGCCCCAAAGATGCCACGTGCCCAGAGGCAGACACCCAATCACCTTGACATCTCACTAATCACACTCTGACTTGAAGCAAAGGCCACTTAAAAAGTCTTGCAATGAATCTTGTAGGCAAGAAGGAAAGTCAGAAACTCACCTCTGTGAATGATTTTCAAGTTTTCTTTTAAGTGGTTTAGTGCTTTCACAGTCTAGGAAAGAAAACCAGATGAAAAATAAGCAAACATCCCAAGATGCTTGAGATTATTAAAGTTCTGGAGCACCCAGAACAGGAGGGAAAAACATTAAATATGTTGAGATATCAATGCTGTAGTATGCCATGTAACACAAGCATTTTTCTCCCAACCTTTCCTGCAAAGAAGCAATAGGAGGGAACATGCTTAACACCTATCACTTTTACCCTGGACAGACCACACGGTTCCAGAAGGGAGCAAGGGGTGAAGACAAGCCATTTCTGATGTAATTACCTGGAGTAACAACTTATTTCAAGCCCTACGCTGTACTTTTTCAGTAGCTAACAATCATTCCCATTCCACTTGCAGAGCAGCAACGTTGTGAGGAGCAGCAGCAGCTCTTCTGCTTTAACCATTCACCATCAGATAGCAGAGACACCCAGGGAGTCTGATTTCATAGGATGGCTTAAAAATAAAATCCCCTGAAAGTTTATTATTATGATTCATTTTGCTTCTGCTGAAAAGATCAAAACCTATGACCAAAGGAGTGCCTTGATGATGGCAAGAGGGTGTTCGTGTTGTGCTGCAAAGCTATGCCATGTAAGTCCAACACACTGAGGAACACCACACAAAGATTGGTCCTTTCTGCTTGCCCAAGCCCATGGTCAAGTGTTTAGGTCATGAAAAGCTCTGCCAGCCTCTGAGGCTGCTGAAGTGTTGTCACTTCCTATACCCTGCTCCTCCAATGAGGTTTCCCCTCTAACAGCAGAAGCTACTACAGCCCATAATAGTTTGGTGGGTTTCACGTGTCCTGGCTATAAATGTCCAATCCTTTGTTCCCTTTAAAAACAAGGGAAGGAGAGACAGATCATCTATTTTAGGCACTTTCCTTGAGATGAGACAACCTGCACCTAGCTCATACTGATGCCACAACCAGTGCACCTGAAAGAGGGGGCTGGTGCCAATGTTCGAGCAGACAGAGCAGGAAGCTGGTCCTGGGGTCTCTATGTATTGATTACAGACCCCAGAATCTGCTTTCCTGTCACGCAGAATGCTTTGGAAAAGTCAAAAGTATCCTCCAGGATCATTCTAAGCATGGTGCAATCCAACAGCAGCATTCCTGCTGCATGCAGATCAACCAGCTTTCTCACATGTGAGTGGAAGAGATCTGAATCTCTCCCATTAGCTTCAACAACATACACAAAAAGGTTTAAACAAAATACTCACAGCTAAAGTGATTTTGCCTAGGATTTCTTCTGGAATAACATCATCTAATACACTATATACATATTTGTAAAACTTATCAAACGAGGTAGACATGAGCTCCATACAGATCCAACAGTCACCCTGGAAAGAGAAAAGAATCTTGTTACTGCCAAGATAAAAAGGAGAAATAAAAATCCAGAGAGCATGAAGAGATCCCTTGAATGCCATAAAATACATTAATAACCACATGCATTTGATAGGAGGGATGGAATGGAAGACTCACCCCTATACGCACCTCTCCCCCACTCGCCATCTACCTGACTACCTCAGACCTGATAACACATTTTAGATGCCTGAACCCAGATGAAGCCAAGTCTCACAAACTGTTTGGCTCTCTAGAAGGCTGCAGGCACAGTGAGAGACCAGCATACACAGGAAGACTAAACCAAAAATATCTCTTCAGGGTATGAGTACCCTGCAGAGGACAGCAGACATCTCACACAACATTCGGAGATGCCATCTGAGCAAGAGAAAATGAAAGGAGACCCAAGTTTGTGGTTTTGTTGATTTGCATCTTACAGTTAAACAACTTAAATGCAGAAAGTTGTAAAATGTACTAAGTATCCATGTTAAACCAAGCTAAGCTCACGTAGCACAGCTCTCCTGAGATCTGTGCATCAACCCACTCACAATTTGGTGGCAAATGAAAAATGGATTCCCACACTGTTGAAGGGTTTCATCTTTCATTTTAGTATGTATCTACCATATGGTGATGGACAGCTTAGCCATGGACTGATCTTAGTTATTTCAGGGGGTTTTGAACATTTTAGCTCCAGTTGAGGATGACAGAAGGCTTTTCATGAGCTATTTTTGTAGGCTCTCATGCACTTCAGGCAAGTCTTCACTGCTAGAAATACTAAAACACTAGATCTAGACCTACCTGGTCCCCACTAGAAATGATATGCACCTATCTTCTACAGACTGTATCACCATGAATGGTAAAACTGCATTAGCTGTCAAAAGCTAAGCGCAGAAGAGTTGATTTGATTAGTCTGGTTGTCTCATCCTGGTTAAACACCACATACAACACTCCTGTGAGGAGCAGTGCTTGTGCAGGTCATGCTGCCCTGGCTGCTGCATGGTCCAGAGCAGGGGATGCCTGTCTGGTTGTGACTAAGCTGCACACTCCTGTGATGTAACACCCAACAAGAAGAGGAGAAACTTCCCTATGTAATTATCCTACAGAAGATAGATTTTCCCTGACCAGCCAAAACTCAAATCACCCAAACTCTGTATTAATAGATGGAAATGAAGTTAGGGGGAAAAACCCAGGGTATAGGCATGCTGGAGGTGTGGCAATGCCCTATGCTCCCATCCTGCACACCTGAGTCACTTTCTGCTGGAAGCAGTTACCTGGCACTCATGAGAGTCAGGAGCAACTCTCAAGTAACATGTACCTGATGGAACACCTTGCAGAGACACAGGTTTTAAGGCCAAAAAGGGCTTTTCTGACACTTGGAATGACCTCCTGTGAAACACAAGCCAAGGAACTGCATCTGCCTGGATGCCTCCAGTCCAGGTGCTTTGTTTAGTAGGAACAGAAGTGTCCAGCAAAGGTGTCAAGCTCTGCACATCCAGAGACAGTAGTGCTTGGTCTTGGCGTGCTCATACACATGCAAGGCTGGTTTCAGCAATACAGACAGCAAACTGCCACCAGCATCAGGGATGCTGCTGCTTCAGTGACAGTGAATACATCCCTGCCTCCTAGAGGAGAGCTCTTCCTTCTGACAAGAGGGGATCTGTTACCCTAGGAGGGGCTCGGCCACCCATGGGCTGGCTGGGGAAGACGACCGTTGGTTCAGAGCCATGGGCAGCCCATTTTACACTGCTCATTGGCACCAGGCTTTTTACATCAGCCCGAGGCAGAGCAGGAGCTAATGTCCCCCACCGGAGGCAATCAGCTGCTACAAGCCTGAGCCCAGAAAGTGCACATTCCACCCAAAACAAAGCAGAAGGGACTGACTGAAAAGGTGCACTGCTGGACACAGCAGCAGAGACACCACAGTGAAGGGGGCAAGTGCAGCGCAGCAGGAAGAGGGCATGACCAGTGCTTCAGGGCACATGGAGAAACGTGAGCGCAGGCTACTAGAGAACAAACGACTGGCTATGGATTAATTGATTCAGACTGATACTGCAATTAAAAAAAATGAGGCAACACATGCCGAGAATTTCTCTTTCCAGCACTGGCAACAAAGGCAAAATGCAGTTGAGGCACTTCCATATTATTCGGAGTGACTCAGAGGCAGCGTAGATCCAGCACCAGTGCAAGTCAAGTGCATCTGGAACCACACCAGATCTCTACAAGCACTCTGTGTGTTACAAGCCATGCGTGTGCTACCAAAAACTCTACAATAAACTGCGATCCAAGGTTAATTTTAGCATAAAAAGCTCTACATGATCAAAAGCACCAAAGGAAAGACTTGATTTACTTGGCCTCCTGAAGTGTATGTTCTACAGAAACCCTGGATTGGGGCATTTATTGATTGAGTAATACAAAAATCTACCTGATCAACACGAATACATGTCATTGAAAAAAGATGAGAGGCCTTTTCAATTCTGCAGCTTCCAGATGCAAACCTCTGCAAGTTCTTAACTCTTTCTGGGTTTGAAAGGACTTACTCATTGGCAAAGTAGATGAATATCACTGAGAACTGGGCAGGGACAACAGTCACCCAGCCACTTCCTGATCACATACAAGAACATGCTCATGTGTAAGAGGAAGTTCTGATTCCATGGACGTTGTGAGGACAAAACCATCCTAATGAAAGTTTCTCTTTAGGTCTCTTAGACCAGACTGATTTCCAGTTATAAAATTACAAAAAAGCATCTTCATTTTCTCTTCCCATTAGAACTATTTTTACAAATAATGTATTTTAATCCTTATTGGGTTCCCAGGTGCTAATGCACCTGTAGGCATTCCAAAAACTGTCCAGGAACACCCTGCACATCTCACTCAAAACATCACTGCCCATCTCCAGGGTGTACTGGAAATCTGCTTCACCAACAACTTCTCAATGCAGAGTCCCAAGTTCCCATGTCATAACGATGCCATCCAGCTGCAATGCAGCTTGGCAGAAAAGGACCTGGGAGTCATGGTGGCACCAACTTGAACATGAGCCAGCAATGTGCTCTTGCTGTGAAGAAGGTGTGTTCATCCTGAGCTGCATTAGACAAAGCAGTACCTGCATGGAGGTGACCCTTCCCCTCTGCTCAGCACTGGTGAGACCACACCTGGAGTGCTGTATCCAGTTCTGGGCTTCTAGCACAGGAGGGACATGGACACACTGGGAAGACTCCAGTAAAGGGCCACTAAGATGACTGAGGGACTGGAGCACCCCTCCTGTAAGGAAAGGCTGAGAGAGTTGGGACTGTCCAGCTTGGAGAAGAAAAGGCTCAGGGGGATCTCATCAATGTATATATATACCTGAGAGAAAGGTGCCAAGAACAAAGACAGGCTATTTTCAAGAGTGCCTAATGACAGGACCAGAGGCAATGGGCACACACCAACATGCCGGATATTTCCTCCAAACAACAAGCAACACTTTTTCCCTTGAAAGTGGCCAAGCACCGGAACTGTTTGCCCAGGGAGACTGTGGAGTCTCCATCCCTGGAGATACTCAAAACCTATTTGGACATCATCCTGGGTAAGCGGTCCCACGTGGCCAACTGAATATGGGAGTTGGACAAGGCAACCTCCAGAGGTCCCTTCCAACATCCACCATCCGTGATTCTGTGGTACCATCAATAGAACCACAGAATCCCAGACTGGTTTGGGTTGGAAGAGACCTTAAGGCTCCCCCAGTTCCAACCCCCTGCCACAGGCAGGGACACCTTCCACTAGAGCAGCTTGCTCCAAGCCCCACCTAACCTGGCCTTGAAATTCTTACCCCAGCTTCCAGGGATGGGACAGACGCAGCTTCTCTGGGCAATACTGAAGGTTTATCACATTAGCACACTGCAAGGAGTGGCCAACCTTTTTATGCAAGTCGCATCTACACTAGTGAGAGAGAATGAAGAGTGTCATCGCCCTCACACGGAATCATGGAATAGCTAGGGTTAGAAAAGGACCTTAGCATCATCTAGTTCAAACCCCTTTACCATCCTTCTGTAGCTCAGAAGACACTTTTCCTCTGGAATGGTGACAGATCACAGGGACAGATGCCTTGAGTAATGCCAACACAGACGAAGGTTTCCATAGAAATAGGCTGTTGTGCATCAACAGCAAAGAGAGCAACTAGCTTGTATCAACTGACCACGGCTACGTCCACAATCACACCAAGGTGAGCACTGTGCTATTGACACATCCGTATCAGCTCTTCTCTCCTACCAGCAGGAGCTCTGCACAGGCCACTTCTGCTGCCTTCCCAAGCATGTTTTGCAACTTGTAATGAATTTGTCATGGAATAATTTTATCAACTATTGAGCTTGTTGGTTTAACCTGGCTTGCTGCACTCACACTGTGTAGGAGTTCCTGCTGCTACCCCAAGGCAGACAAGGCTTTTTTTTATCTCCTCCTCTCTAGAAGAAAGTGTCCTAACCATTGCAGATACCCTAGCAATCATCCTTTGTTCTCCCCCTCCTGGCAAGTACTGCTTTGAGAGGTTAACAAATGGACATGAGTAACCAGATCCTCTCCAACACAATACCTCTGATGACTGATGTGCATGATCACTGACACAGCATGGAGAAACCAACTGGCTCCATGGGGCCAGTATGAACCTCATGAAGCTGAACAAGGCCATGTGCAGGATCCTGCACCTGGATTGGGCACTCACCACTGTAAGGAGTGGGGCATGAAGGAATTGAGAGCAGCCCTGAGAACAAGGACTTGGGGATGCTGGTGGATGAAACATTGGATGCGAGGAGGTAACGTGCGCTTGCAGCCCAGAAACCCAACCAAGTCCTGGGCTGTACTAAAAGCAGCATGGCCAGCAGGTTAAGGGAGGTAAATCTCTCCCTTTACTCCGCTCTGGTGAGACTCCCCCCTGCAGTCCTGCATCCAGCTCTGGGGGCAACAAAAGTCAGATATGGACCTGCTGGAGTGGGTCCAGAGGAGGGACATAAACATGATCCAAGGCTGGAACACCTCTGCTATAAAGACAGGCTGAGAGACTTGGAGTCATTCAGCCTGGAGAAGAGAAGGCTCTGGAGAGACATTATTGCATTATAACTTAATTATAACACGATAACTCAAAGGGTGGGCTATAAAAAAGATGAGGAGAGACTTTTTACCAGAACCTGCAAGGACAGGACAAGGAACAATGGCTTCAAACTGAAAGAGGGGAGATGTAGCCTGCACATAAAATAAGACATCTTTTTGGAATGAGCATGCTGAGGCACTGGCACAGGGTGCCCACAGAAGCTGTGGCTGCCCCATCCCTGGCAGTGTTCAAGGCCAGGTTGAGCAGAGCCTTGGGCAACATGGACTAGCGTGAGGCATTCCTGCCCGTGACAGGGAGTTAGAACTGGAAGATCTTAATGTCCTTTCCAACCCAAACCATTCTGTGACTCTATGGTTGAAGAAGCAAACATGTTAATGCTGCCTCCTGAGGAACCAGCAGGACCACAAGACCATCGCTATCAGAAAATGCTTGATGAACATGTAAGAACACAACTAGGGAGAAGTATCTGTGTAGTAGTTTTCGTCTATCCAAATCCAATTCTTCATACTCACGGAGGCTGCCACAATAACATGCCTGTCGGCAGTCACTTTCCTCACTAGAAGCTGAGATACTTGGCTGGCTTCAAAAGAAGACCTTGAACAGGTTTTTCCCAAGTGGTTTAATAATCCCACCCTGCAAACTGCCAACATTCTAGAGCTTAGCTCTGCTGCTCTGCAGCAACAGCTCACTCACTAGAACAGCTGCCTGCCTTTCAGAACAGCCCATGGCAAGGAAATCCAGTGAGAGTTCCTGAGCACACAGCACACCTCATTCAGGAGACACTCAGCTGCATATGACTGAAGGCTACGGCAAAGTATCACAAGCTCTTCTGCAAACAGATTCTGCAGACCACTGCCAGAGATAAAAGACCATGCAAGGAGTTTTGGGTCTGACCCAGCACGATTGTCCTTGTTTTGTCATGTATTTGCATGTACAAACCACTTCAAGGCAGATGCATGTCTGTGAGTCTCTGATACAGCCTGGATCAGTACATATATCAGGTAATCTCATGAAAAGCTGTGACTACTACCACAGCAACCACCTTCAATACAGGGACAGAGGTCCTCCACATGGTCCCATCTCACAACCAATGCCATGAAGCACATCAGTCTGCATGGGAGAGTCACAGAGCCCAGAGCTCATCAAGAGAGAAGAAAAGCAAAAAAGAAAAAGAGACTGAAATGCAGAGATGTAACAACAACTGGGAGTAGCATGGATGTGCTAAGCAGCACCCATGGTCTTGGTTCAATACCCTTGCTTAAAAGTGGAGAGCTAAGAAACCTGACACAAATTAACTTTTTCCTCCTTACTGCAAGTTGGAAACTGCAAGGGGAAAAAAAACCAACCCCAAGGTAAAACCCAAACTCTGCTATGAATGAAGCAAGTTTGGAGTGCCCACCTCTCTGAAGAGCGCGCCATAAAACTGAACAATATACGGGCAGTCACTGCTTCGCATTACTACATCAAGGTCCATCAGAAGCTGCTTCTGTTCCTTCTCATCCACTGTCGACCGAATTCTCTGAAAGAGGAAGTGGCAGAGACTTTATCACTTACATGCCATTACTGTATCCTCAGACCCACTGCTGGAGAAACATGCCAGGGACCCCAAACCCAGGGCTGAGTAGGCAATCCCCAAGGCATGCTTACACACGCTCTGTTAGAGAATTAAGCTGTGTTCTCAACTAAGAAATGCAACTGAAAGCCCCTAAAAGCCATTAATTCAGTCTATAAAAGCCCCAGGCCTCTCATGAGCATCAATATTTTCAGATGAAATGTCAGAATGAAATTGAAGAGCAGAGATTTCATGGAAAACTACAGAAAACCAACAGATTCAGCCTTTCATTTCCAAACAAATTTCCACACAGTTCTTGGCCATGTTGGATGGGGCTCGAAGGCTGGTTTGAAATTTCACTAAAGAACACTATGTTTAAAATCTCTAAGACAAACACAGAAGACAAAAAGGTCTTAGAACCTACTACCCATGGTGGGCAGGGGGAAAAGCGACCATCACATACTGAAGGCAACACACTGCTCTGGTGATGCTAATGGTGGGCAACAGTCCTGTGAGCTCTTCTCATAAAACTAACAACACTTTACCTAGTAGGGGCCTAAGGAACATTAACACAACATAAAAGGTATTATATGTATATGTAAAAAAAAATGTATGTATGTATACACACACATACTATGTGTAAATACATATATGCACACGATACTTATATATACATTATATAATAAAGTCTCATTTGGGCTTGAAAGAACAATGCAAGTTTGAAACTAGAAAAACTACATATTTAAACATGAACCTTCTTAAATGAAGGATGGAGAAGACCATCCACATTTTCCATGTGATTTTACAGGCATATGTAACATCTTGTATTAACAAATGCATTCCCTGGATCACAAGGTGAGGAAATAAATGATCCTGAAGGTGTGACTCATGTTGAAAAAAATCCCATTTTAATGAAAACATTAAAATTCGGCAGAAAGTCCAAAGCAACAGAGGTAGCTTGGACCCTCCTTGAGGAGAAAAACTATTTGGCTATGCAAGAAAAAAAAGTTATTTAAGCTTGTGGGAAAAACCTGCAGGATACCAGCACCTGCTCCCACAAACTGCTGGTGGCATCAAGACCATACACTTCAGCAAGCACAAGGCTAAGAACATGAAGGTACTTTCAAGGCTGACCGTTCATAGAGAAACACGATTATGTACCTGAAGACTATTTTGTGATGACCCACATAAAATGAGGACAGTTTGGACACTGTAATTTTCCTTACCTTTGGTGTATCCTGATATTTTGGTATTTCACCACATGTTCTTAATGTTTTAGTAGCTCTAGTTTGGCCTAGAGCAGCAATTGCCATGTTCATGCCCTTTTTCCTCCCAGTGATTTCTAGGGAATACTTGGGAAAAGCGGCAAGAGCCCAGCACACCCCCAATTGCAGCATCCGCACCCTGCTATGCCATGGAGCAGGCAGGATTTTGTTGTCACAGAGCAAGAAGATGGCTCAATGGACGAGTAATGCAACTAAAATGCTTCACCTCTAGGTCACTGGTTCGTCTGTTTCACAGAAGCTCAGGCACATCACTGAAGAAAGCCTGGTGAATTTGATTATTTCTTTGCCTTGTGTCTATACCATATAAAGCTCTACAAACACTAGGCTGAGCAGATTGAAGGTCTCTTTCTAGGTGGCTCATCATCAGCCTTGGCTGGAATGAGCATGCCATTACTTTGACAATGGATGCCAAAACCACCATGGTGAGACCTATAAGGAACAGTTAAGTCTCTCACTGAGCACTCCTCTGAAAAGTTCACCTTTTTTGAGGAGCATACCAAAAGGAACTTTTCTCCACATTGTAACTCACATCTCCCTTTTGTGCCTACACCATGGCTGTCTCCAAAGAGACTCTTTCCTGGTCATCCAGCAAAGACCTCTCTGCATTCCCCTTGTATCTGCACAATCCTGTCATAGCCATCCCTACAACATGCTCTTCAAACTCCTCAACTTCCCCTGGAAGCACCTCCTCCACCTCTGATGTTTCCTCCTCTGCTGTTACTACTCCAACTCTGGAAAGCGTGTGAAATACATGTTGTAGGGAGGAGGTGATTTTAGCAGCACCCCAGACCAACACTGAACCCAAAGATTCCTCCTTTTCACAAACACAATCTCTCCAGGGAGAAAAAGAAAGTGCAGGCAGAGGACCCAGAGGATGCACAATGGGTTTGCTATAGGGTAAAGCATCCAGACAGACAAGAGAGCCAGAAAACACCTTGAGACACCAGCACGGATTCCCCAACAAGCACTGCTTCAGGGATATGCCTCATAATGATATGAGGCAAAACTGGGAGGTCTCATACAAGAGTGCTGGAGACGGCTGAGTGGCAAATTCAAGAGGAGAGGAAACTCTCAGAAGCAGCATGCAGCACCACGCTGAGCTGAGGTGAGCCCAGGCTGGAAGAAATGGCTTTGTAACCATGGAGCATGGTTACAATTCCCCATGTAAGGAATGAGCAAAACAAGGAAGAGCAAAAGGAGACTGAAATCAACAGCAGCCACTACCCGAAGAGCGCACGAGACATAATGACAATCTGCTATCTAACTCCAAGGCATAGTGGAAGACACTGCAGCAGCTACCACAGGCTCATTACCCCAAGAACATGTGAGAAGGCAGGGAAGGAAGGCACAAGGTGAGGCAACAGCCTGAAGGCACCATGTAAGACAGGGACGGATAGATCTGACTTAAGTTTCAGGTCTTACCTGAAGAGCTTGGTCACTCTACTGAACGTAGTCACTGACATGGCCAAACAAGCCACATCTGGAAAAAGTGGGGTTTACAATATAAGCTTACAGAAAGTCTCTTTTTAAACAGTTCCTTGTTGGCCTCACACTCAAACTGCATCATATTCTCCAGACGAAAATTCTCCAACCCTTTTAATACAAACACAAATTAGAATGAAGCCTTCTGATAATAGGAATAAGATCTCTGAAAGCTATGCTCTGGGCAGCACCAACAGCAAAAGGATAACCTATGCTGTGGACTGGAGCACTCTCAAACCTAAAACCAGGGAGACTGCAGAAACCAGCCCCAAAACAGAAGCCACATCACCCAGCCCTGGTACACACATGGAAAGATTCAGGTGCAGTGGGTAGGGACAAGTTAAAAACAAAAGGAAAAGAAAAAGAAAGAAAAGGAAAATGCTATAAACACCAAACTGAAAACTAGCTCCTAGAGTTGCAAGATTCAAGAGGTTCTGGGCAACCTTATCTGGTTGAAGATGTACCTGCTCATTGCAGCAGGGTTGGACCAGATGAGCTTTGGAGGTCACTTCCAACCCAAACTATTCCATGATTCTACGACTCCAAGACAAGGCAGCGCTGTCCTGTGCACAGGGCTCACGCGCATCCTCAGCAGGAAGCACAGCCCAGCCCTGAACAGTGCTCCCAGGGGATGGCTGGGGCTGTGGACACCAAACCAGCAAGGAAAAGGGGTTTATCCACTTGCTGCTGAGGGTGAGAATATTTATCTGCCGCTCCAAAACACATTTCCTGCTGACAGAAGGAAGTATGTCAGATCTCCCCCTTCTCACCTCTTCTAGTAAGGTTCTTGCTCTCTCCCCATTTCCCTTTAGCCCTTACTCATTCACTGCCTCCCCAGTGGGCTACCAGTAGGCTTGAAGCACTGGTTCCCTAACTCTCAGCCAGCTACTCAGCCAGATGAGTGAAACAAAGTTCTGCTCAGTAAACCAGGAGTCAGCTTGGGAAAGGGTGAAGAATGGAAATGATGATTTGCGAGCAATCCAGCTTGCAAAAAGGCCCAAGACTTCAGAAGTCAGGTGAGAAATCAGAAGGACAATGAAATTTGCCCCTTGACTGAGCTAAATACACTGAGGTGTCATTTTCATGGGCTTTTATGGGGTACCAGGCACCCAGGTAAGGACGAAGAGATTACAGACGTACAAATAAATGTTAGAATGTCTGCTCTCAGGGGTATCTGATACTTAGCAACCTGTCCCAGCTGTGAGACTACAACCAGAGAAAACTTGTGAAAGCCAAAGACATAATATCTGGTTTAAAGCTATGGATGAAAGAGAGAGGAAGCACTGACTACAAGGCAGAATTACGTGGAAGAGGCACTGTGCTCTGAACAAGGAACGGCTCCACAGCTTCCTGGCTTCTCCAGGAAGAACAGGCATCTTCTGTGGGCACCTCAGAGGCTTGAATTTCGTGGGTATTTAAGCAGTGCCTTGGCCAGCCTCCCTGATCATTCCCAAATAATCCTGAAACTGCTGCTGGTTTTCTTAGGACAAGTTCAGAGCAGAAGTGGAAGTCCACCTACAGTCTGGTCAAAAATACTACTAGTCTAAGCAGAAAGCAAGAAACCAGCAATGATATCTAAGGACACTGGCTGGAACTGGAGACTAGACTCCAATACTGCAGAGCACTACTAAATCAGCTAGGCTGATTTATACAATTCATGGAATCATGGAATAGTTTGGGTTGGAAGGGGCCTTAAAGATTATCTAGTTCCAACCTGCAGGGACACCTAGGAATACATATTGGAGGATAATGGGGCACATTAGAAGATACAGAAAATTCTGGTATATGGCAGAAAATCACTACAACTTTTGGGTTTGGGCAAAACCAAACACAAGGACTGTGGACAAAAACACCCTCTCCCCAGCTGGCTTGATGTCCTGTTCCTGACTGAAAATGAATGGAAAGGAGGTGCAAGATTGTTTCCATGAGGCCATGACAAGAAACCTGAAGGTCAACCAATGCAAAAAGCAGTCTATTTGTCTCTTGATGGTGTATGTTCCAGAGTGTTGAACTGGCTGAAAAGAAACTGGCAGAAGCTGCCAATGCTGAAGCCCAAATGTCAGAGACATCCCTGCTGCAGGGCAGGAAGGGGCTGCCGGGCCCTGGGGGCTGGCAGGGAGCAGAGCAGGAGGTGGAGGTCAGGATATCACTGCCATGCTCAAGCTCCTGCCCTGCTTTAAATGCTTATTTAGCTTGCAGACTGTTCAAGCAAGAAGCTTTCCTGGCCTTCAAGAGGCCTTTTTAAGTACCCTGGCTAATAAAACCCTCACCAGGTATTACATACAGTATTCAAGTAAAAGTCCTGCTCACTCCCCAGCTTTCATTCCAGTTTGGGGTTTTGATTCATTACTGCTTTTATGGAAAAAAACAAGTACGTCCAAGATCTTTTAAAGTTACTTTGTGTGTGTGTGTGAACTATCCCCAGTGCCAGAGGGAAAGCTGAGCACAGAAGAAACCCCCCAGCTGCTGGGTGAGCTTCCCAAGAAAACCATTTCTCCCCAGTAAAATGGGGCTTCTCATTCCTCTGATGTGCCCGAGACACATAGGAGCAAATGAGATGTGCTCCTCAAATTGGTGGTACCCTCATGAAACAAGATGCACAAACCCCTGGAGCAGCTGGGACAAGAGGTGCGGATGCTGGAGGGCAAATGCAAAAGGGGGCTGGAGAACTGCAAAGAGCCTTTGGAATAAATCCAGGAGTGACAGCACAGGAGCAGATCCTGAGAATGGCCCAGGTCTCCCTGCAGAGTGAAGCAACTCAGGACATCATTCACAAGTCACTTATGAACCCCATACACTGGGCAAACACAGACTAAAGAGGAAAAGAAGAAACTGGAAGCCAAGTGAAAGGACACTGGGTAGAACTGGAAGCTGGACCAGGCAATATTACAGAAAGCTGGTACTTGTGCTGTAGGCAAATGCCAGCCAGAGCAGGGATTTCTTCAAGGAGGTGCCCAGAAGAGAACCATGCCAAGGTGGTGAGAAGCTGATGTACAAACTGGCCGTGCAGTTGTGGATTTGCAGATACAGAGCTCGTGGTGAACAATGTTGGGCTGCTCCCTTCCCCACCTGGGAGAGTCTTGGCCTCATAGCAATAAATCCTCAAGAGAACCAAGAGCGTTTCTGCAGTGAGAGGAAGACCATAATGCAAGCTGACTGAGAGCAAGCAGGGGCTTTGCATCTCTAGGAAGATCTGAAAGAGGAAGGGGCCTAATGAATAAGGGAATTGTCTTTTAGGAAGAATTGCAAAACTCAATATAACATTTCAGGGGCAAAAATGAGAAAGGTGTGAATAGAAATAATGAGTTGCCTTCCTCTTTCCTTTAACCTTTCCTCTGCTTCCCCATAGCTCCAGGAAGAGGCTCTTCATGGCAAAAAGGGTATGGAATACAAATGCATCACGCCAGAGACTAACTGCGCCTCTGACACTAACCTGCTGCAGCCAGCAGCCTCACAAGCTGCTCCTGCAGCCACCCCAGGCTATTCCTACAGAGGCACATAATGTATTTTTGTTATTTAAATAGACATTCAGAGAGGTACAGCATGACAAAGGCTGAAGGAGAAGGGGAAGCAGGACAAAAGAGAGAGGGACAAGCAGGACAAGATCTCATCAGCTGAGCTGCTCCTCAAAAACACTCCACCAGATCAAGTGCAGTGGTTTCATGTCAGTGACACACTGAAATTCATCCTACTTTGCTGCTGGGATGGACAACAGCTGAAAGGTTTGACTCACCCTCACCCCTTGCCCTGCCCCTGCGAGCAGACAAACACCCTCTGAAGGGTGCCAGTATCCATGTGATGGCTGATAAGGCCAAAACACATAAAAGGAAAAAAACGAAACTGGTGCCTCCACCTGCAGATGTCAGGTTATTTATGTTACAGATATTACCCTGAATGATAATCAGCACCTGGGAGTTTTAATCCTGCAGTGGTAAGTACTACTGACAGGAACCACGCAGCATAAAGGCTCTGTTTGGGCTGCAAGGAGCTGGTGCTCTGCAGCACCAGTGCCACAAAGAAAGCGGAAGGCTGGGCTAAACCACGCTTCAGGGAACCAAATGTTGTTCCTTGTGCAAAGGCAGCTCAGGGAGGGGATCCTGCCCCTCTGCTGTGCTCTGGGGAAACCCCCCTGCAGTCCTGAACCAGCTTTGGGGCAGCAGCACAGAGGGATGTGGAGCTGTTGGAGCAAGTTCAGAGGAGGCCATGGAGATGCTGCAGGGCTGGAGCAGCTCTGCTCTGGAGCCAGGCTGAGAGAGCGGGGCTGGGGCA
>JAOEHY010012160.1:9476-25159 GCA_025447955.1 Psilopsiagon aurifrons
GTCTCCCTCTGTAGACGGAAGCCGAGGAGGGACGAGGGAGTCGGGGTGGTTGGAGCGGTACGATGGGGGACTCCAAAGTGAAGGTGGCGGTGCGCGTCCGACCCATGAACCGGAGAGGTGAGACCCTCCTCCCTCAGCCCCCCCGCCCCGCTCCCTTCCCGGAGGGTGTGTGAGGGGGGAGCGGCCTGAAGGACGGAGCGGAGCGGGGTGGGAGGCCGGGTGTGCCGGTCCCCGCAGGTGTCCGTGTGTCCCGGCGCCGGAGCGTGTTTAGAGGTGTGTGTGTCGGCAGCGGGGAGTGTATGCGTATGTCTATTTATTTGTGTATTATATACGCGTGTGTAGGTGCAGGGAGGTTTATGGGCGAAGCACACGAAGCAGTTACCGTCGGTCCGCTCTCCGACATCGATTTCCTAAACCCGCCCTGGTTTATGGGGCTTTTATCTCCCCCTCTCCTTCCCGGGGTACGCCCCTCTCTATACCTCTTACACCTGCTTTACAGCCGGGCTGTGTCCTGTTACCAGCTGGGAAAGCTCTTCCTCCTTCCTGCTTTTTGGGGTTTTGGGGGGAAAATCCCTCTTTCTGTTTTCTTTGCCTCTATTCTTTTTTTCTTATGCTCATTCAGCCCTCAACTCTGTACCCCCTCTTCTTACCCCTCGATGATTGAGTAGGACGGAGTTAACCAGGTAACAGAGGTTAACAGAGGGCAGAAGAAACAAACCCAAGAAAACGTGGAAGAGGAAGTGGGAACTGACAAGGTTTTTTTTGTTGTTGTTGGGTTGGTGGTTTAGGTTTTTTCTCCCCTCAGCGAAACTTGCCTAAGGGTTATGTTGATCAGGCCGTGGTCTGGCATCTGTTTAAGTGTTTATTACTTGTCTTAATTAGAAAAACTTGCTCTTGATGGTGAGGAAGCAAGTATGAGAAGGCAACTTCAGCCAAGGAATGAGCAGGTGAACAAGGCAAAAAGCCAAGAGACATGTAGGGTGGCTTTTTTCCCCCCACATTCTCACATAAGTATGCCAGTAATTCCTTTTCAGGAAAGGGAATCCGGTGAAGTCAGTTTAATAGCTGAAGGAAAAAGGGGGAGGTGTGTGTGTTCTTTATCTTCTGTATGATCTGAACCAAAATTGCGCTTTAATGCTTTTCAATAAATTAGGATAAAAGGTTAAGGTGTTGAATGGAGTTTTTCTATACCTTTTAAAATAAAAGCAAGTGAGTTCATCTGTGCTCTAGAGTCCCACATTCAGAACTGACAAGATGGAGTTGATGTCCCTACAGTCTGGTGGGTTAAGGCAGTTGAGGAGCTGAAAGATGGTGCCTTGTTTCAGTTACAGACACAGGCTTTTCTCTTGCTCCTGTCCCTTTCCTGCCATAGATCATTTCCTTGGCTGTGACCCAGACATCTGACTGTATAGTGCTCTTTACCCCTGGGATGATACAATGATTCAGGTTGGAAGGGACCTCTGGAGGTTTCTAGTGCAACTCATTGCTGGAAGCGGGTCAGATTAGGTAAGGTTGCCCAGGGCCTCCTTCAGCCAAGGCTTGAATCTCCAAGGATGAAGAATGCACCTCTCCCTCCTGGTGTATGTTCTCTGTATGTTCAGCCTTGAGTCTGTGCCCATGTAACAGGTCTTCAAGATGTTTCCAATTAGAGATTGAGTTCAGAAAATATATGTGGGGAAGAAGTGGTGGAAATAAAGGGGAAAAAATGACGGAAGAGTATAGATTTAGAGCAGTACGTGTGTCTGAACCTTCCTGGGGAATATCCTAACACTAAACTGCGTGAATCTGGGAGAATGGGAGAGGGTGTTTTGTTACTGGAGCTGTTTTGTACTGCGTAAACTTAAAAATGTTATGGACTGGAGAGGATGACTGTAGCCGGGTTAGTAGGAGGCTCATCCAGGAGTGAGGGACATTTGAGTTCATCAGAAGAAAGAGGGACCTGAACCCCATGCTCTTTGGCACGTTGCTGGGCAGTCAGGGCATTCCTCCTCCCTAAGAATCACTTTGCAGCTATTAAGCATCCCGTTTTTTTGTGGTACCTAAATCTATGTAAGTCTGGTCTCAAAGATCCATGTCTTTTTCTCCCTGAAACAGAATGTCCTGGAATTGATTGTTTTGGTCAGTTCTAAAGAATTGACTTCTGTGTGTTATTTCTGATGCTCCGAGAATTTATAAAAACAAAGTGATATGAAGCCTAGTATCTTTCTTACCTATTTAATGCTAAATTTAAGAATTTTGTAACTGATTTGCTGAGGAGTCATCCAATTGTAAGATTTCTGTGGCTTTGCTTTTTCAATAGGCTTTGAGGCAGGAGGCAGCTCAAAGGAAGCTCTCTAATATGTACTTTGTTCTAAGCAGTATTTGTATGAAGTTCTGGAGCTTTAGACATGAAGCAAGTATTTGTTTTCTTTGGGATCACGAGTGATGTTCTTTCCTTACCTCTGCACCAAAGGGCTTAAAATTGCAAGTCTATCAGATGGTTATGACTGTTGAATTTTAAGCTTTGAAATATTTCTTAGTGTTTACTTGTGGTGGTGGTGGTTGTCTCTAGTGTTTGAATTATTAATTTCTTAAGGCAACGGTTTTATTAGGTTAATAAAAGTGGTTTGTTTAACTGTTACTAATTTATGCAGCTCATAAAAGTATAATAGGTTCCTTGCATGCATATTGAAGAGATTTCTCTTCAATATTTCCAAATAGTTCATTATCCATAGTATTTGCATTTCAAGGTGATAGTATTGAGGGTCCTGTGTCAGTCTTATGCCAAATGGTAATCTATTGGCTTATAGTACTAATTTTTAGCAGTACAGAGGAAGCATTCCTAATTGTCCTTGGGGTTTCTTGGGTTTGGGGTTGTTTTTTTGCGTCTACATTACTTTTTTGCATCTTGCTTGAAATTAGACCCCAATTCTCCAAACTGTGTGTGGAATCTGTGCTTTTGTAAAACTTCTACTACGTCAGTACACTGCAGCATCATGTCTGGAGTTTTAGCCTCTGCCAGGTAGCAGAGTGGCTTATGGTTTTGCATGCTTTCTACTTTCAAACTGGCATCTCAATTAATGTGCTATTATGAATGAAATAATTCAGTCCTCTTCTGTTAGCTAAGACTTTGTCTTCTGTTTTCTCAGTTTTGTCATTCATTAAAGTGTTCTCTAGTGCACTGCTTTTTTTTTTTCAGATGGGTTTTTGATAACAATCAGTAGTTCTTTGGCTGTTGCATTGTAGAGTTGCAGTGGATTCCTTTTTATGAATATCGTCAGTGTTTGACTTTGCTTAGCAGGTATTCATTATATTTCAAGTAAATGCTGTGCAAAGTTCAAGGTATACCATGAAGCAAAGCAAAAGACAGCTGGAAGCTTTTTAATTAAGATTTGTCTTACTGAGTATTTTGTTTTCAGGTGACGTTGGTGTGCAGGCATCCCAGAAGTACGTTCAAGTCCTTGTGTTTCCCTGTGCCTTTGAATCAATTCAGTGCAGTGTTAATTAAAATAAAACATCTTTTATCAGTACTGAAAGAATATGGCTTATGCTGAAGGGTCTGGCTGATGACACCTCAGGCCGGTCAAAACTACCACTGCTGTGTTGCTACATCTCATTTGGGTTAATGCTTTGTTGTTTGAACAAGAAAGGCACTAAGCTAACCGAAAGAATATTGTGTGTTTAGTGTTTTGGGTGAATTTCTCCAGGAGCAGTAGAAGTACCTGTGCTGGCACAATGGTGGGCAGTGGCACTGCATGACTTGGGTCAGGAGGGAGTGGTGGCATGGGTGTGCCAGGTTTAAATAGCAAGGGACCACAGCCTGTATTCCACCAACGCTGCTGGATTAAACTGTTTGTAGAATTGTGGTGTAAGACCTATAGCTTCCAGTTTAAATAGCTAAATTGCGTGTAAATACATTCAGGTATCTATTACGTTAATGTGTATATTCATGCAGAGTAGTTTCAGGGTTCAGTCATGGATCTTTTTTGTGCTTTGGTCATAAAGATTCCGTCTTCAGTTCTTGTAAGGGAGGAATTTTCTTCTGTATTGGAGCAAGCTTCTGACCATCTTCTCGGGGGCTAATTTTATGCTGTCCTCCTCTTTGGAGGAGGTTGCATTTCCAGTCACGTGAAATGTTTTTGGTTTGGGGGTAGGAGATGGGGATTGTTCTTGCATTTTTGTTTATTTGCTGTTTACTTGGTTTTTTTCACTGGAGATTACAACAGAAATAATCTATCTATATATTGGAATTTGTGGAAGCAGTTTTGCAAGATTAATTTTCATATTAGAGTAAATGAAATGGCACCTGTTGTAGCCTCTCGGCAATATGCAAAACACAAGGCTTTTCTTCACCATTATCCTAGTCGCACATGAGTGCCTGGAGTTTTTACTATTCCCTGGTGATTGTTGATAACCTATAAAATCTTATTTGTGGTTATGAGCAGGATTACCCTAGAGATACTGTGGTAAATGGGTGAAGCATGTAGAGTTAGTATTTCACCTTGAGCTTCTCAGTGAGGCAGCTGTATTTAAGAACTCTGAGGTGTTACAGGCTTACTCCCCGAAGCCAGCCTCTGAGACTACCAGCCAGTCCATCCTGAGTGCCACAAAGCTAAACAATTCTTGTGCTAATTACATCTGCAGAGCTAGCCTAAAGGGCGGTATGAGATTACCTTGCTGCTCTGGTTTCACTTTGCTCCTCCTTAAGTCAACAGAAGATCAGATAGACACACTGTGAATAGTTCTGCCTTGGTTTTTGGGTGGCTGGTGGCAGACCAAATGCTATTGTGTTTCATTCTTGTTAAATCTGAAGCCTGAAACAAATGCAGCAGCGCAGAGTTGTGTTGAACTTCCTCAGAGCTATTTGCTCCATTAGAAAGTCACCAGGCTGATTTATTTACTTAGTCTCCATGAGCTGAGCATTGTATGCAGCAGCAGAACTGGCTGTGCGTACAGTTCATGTCCAGATACACGGCCTTTACTAAAGCTGCTTGGCAAGCTCTTTTTTTTCTTTTTTTCTTTTTTTTTTTTTTTGGGGGGGGGAGAAAATGAAACAGCAGAAGATAGAATACGCTTTTTGTATCATTTGTACAGTGTAGCATTGGCATGTGAGGAGAGCTTGCTTGCATTCAACATGCTTGAGTTTGAGTTCACTTACACCTCATTGTGAAGATCAGATAGTATTGTGTGCCCTACCAGATGCACTCATGTATATTTAATGATTTCTAATTGCTGCAGAATGAAAATTTCATGAATCATATTTGCACAGTTCATATATATATGTAATCCGAGAAGCTTGAAAAATGTCCACTTAGACTTCATGTTTGTATGACTTAAAGGAGTCAAATTACTGTATTTTTGTCCAGAATGTATTGGTCACTATATCTTATAATTAATGTCCTAAAAGCACTATTACTGTTCTCCCCCCTCCCTATTTAAGCTGTTAGCGTCGTCATTTAGATCTAAGTTACTTTCATGCTCTCTCATATAGTCAGTTAGTTTTTCCTTTATTTGTGTTGGCTTCTACATAGCAAAAGACAAAGAGGAAAGTCATTCTAAGGCAACAAATAAGGGCAGGGAAACTTGGGGACCTGTTGTCTTTGAGCTTGCTTTCAGATTTCTTTTTCAAACAAACAGAAACCAAATAAAACCTCCCAAACAGCCTCTCTGATTTGTTTTTGCTTGGTTTTGCTTTTGGTTTTAATTGGCATTCATTTAATTTGTGTGATAAATAAACTTTTAAATATTTTGAAGTTACTATTTAGACATTTCTCAGTGTTACTGCAATTTACTTTTCCAGACCAAGCAAGGTTCAAGAAACTTACTGAAATTTCTTACTGAATGCAATTTGAAGGTTTGGGCCATAACATTCCAGTTCTAACCTTCGAGGGAATGTTAATCTCCCAAAAATCTACTGGCAATTTAAAATGTAAAATTTCCATAATCTGTCTGTACAGGAGATTATTTTAAGCTTTTGTATTTGGGGCCAATTTTGGCTTATGAGCTTAGTACATGCACTTCAGACCTTTCACATTTTGTTTTTTATACTTCAGTTAGCTTTTTAGAAACACTACAAGAGCAGCCATGCTAGTTCCCAGGGATACTACCAAGTTTAATGCCTGTCTCCAAGAGGTCCTTAGGTGTCAGTGCAGATGCCCTAAATGTGGTGGCAGGATGAGGTGGAATCCCACAAATTTTATTTGACCTGTGTTGTAACGCCATGTTAACATCTTCGTTTCAGTGTGGTTTAGGATCAAATGGCATTTGAATGGGCTGAAAAACTGTCAACCATCAGAAATTAATTTCTTAAATTGAGATCTGATGGAAAAAAAAATATATGGAAATAAAGGCTCTTGATGAACTGAGAAATGCTTTCCCTTAACTCAACTTGTACAACGTAGAAAACATAAAGTATATAAAGAGATAAATATGGAAGGTCATACAGGTTGTAACAGGCTTTTCAACTACCATGGCTGTTGTACTAAAAGCTGTTATGATACCATGGTCCAACCACCAGTTTAATAAATTGCAGGCAATTTCATTTACTGTATCATTGCTCATTTTAAGGTTATTTCAAAATGCCCTGGAAAAGCCATCTATTAGGATCATTTTGTTTGGTTCTGAAATTCAATAACCTTAAATGTGAGATGACTTTTTAGGGTAGCAGCTGAAAAAGCTCCAATATCATTGCATGGCACTTCAAATGTTTTCATTATATCACCTGATGCAGCTGGGTTTGATTCCATACCCTACTAGAATGAGGGAGTTGGGTACATCAATATCCAACCAGTGTTGCACCTAATCTAGCAAGACAGTTCCCGAACTGATCCATAAATGAAGATGGAGCTCTCCCAGAGTTGAGAACATTCCATGTTTTCCAGAATACTTCTCCTTTCCCCTTCCTCCAGGATTCACATAATTTTTTGTCTCCATACCAAACCTGTTTAGTACATTTTGAAGTTACATCTTTGCTGTTTTTTCCTAATGCTGTTGTGGAAAATCTGCCCTGTTGAGTTTATGATTACCAGACACATGACTGCTATTTCAGAGGGAATTCATACTCCTACATGTTGTTTGGAATATACCAGTGACTGCTCAATGCACCATGGCATGCAGTAGTACACGGGTCCTGGTTTTGCTTTTCCTCTTCTCTCTTGCTTCCTGACTTTTCCAGCATGTTTGAAATGTATCAAATTTATTTGGCTAGTGAAAAAGCCCAAAGCTTATATGGGTGTTGTGAATTTTTTTTGCAACACCCATAAGGCTCTTGTCAAAGGCATAGTCATGTCTGCTTTGTACATACAAGTGTGGTTTCAGCTGGGATCTGCATTGCTTGAACCTGAGCCTTAAAACTTTCTGGGGAGGACTTGAAAAATCAAGGGAGATGGGAAGAAGAATGGCCTCTTTCAAGATCCACTTTCCAGTTTCGGAAGTTAAATAAAAAGTCGTTGACAGGCTTGAGAGGTGGGCCCATGCAAACTTCATGAAGTTCAATAAGGCCAAGTTCAGGGTTCTAGGCTGGGGTTAAGTGGGTTGGGGAAATCTCAAGCGCAAATACAGGCTGGGTGGAGACTGGATTGAGAACAGCCCTGAGGAGAAAGACTTGGGGGTCATGGTCAATGAGAAGCTCAACATGAGCCTTCAGTGTGCGCTTGCAGCCCAGAAACCAACCTGTCCTGGGCTGCATCACCAGCTGTGTGACCAGCAGGTTGAGAGAAGGGATTCTCCCCCTCTACTCTGCTTTGATGAGAACCCACCTGGAATACTATGTCCAGCCCTGGAGCCCAACATAAAAAGAACATGGAGCTTTTTGAGCTAGTCCAGAGGAGGCCCTGAAGATGCTCCGAGGGCTGAAGCGCCTCTGCTATGGCAACAGGCGGAGATTGCTGGGCTTGTTCAACCTGGAGGAGTGAAGGCTCGAGAAAGACCTTACAGCAGCTTCTAGTTCCTAAAGGAGCCAGAAAGGAACACAGAGAGGGGCTTTTGACAAGGGCCTGTAGAGACAGGGCAGGGGGGAATTGCCTTAAACTGATGGAGAGGAGACTGTAGGAAGTTCTCCCCTGTGAGGGTCCTGAGGTCCTGGCACAGATTGCCCAAAGAAGCTGTGGCTGCCCCATCCCTGGCAGTGTTCAAGGCCAGATAGGATGGGGCTTGGAGCAACCTGGTCTCGTGGAAGGTGTCCCTGCCTGTGGCAAGGGGTTGGAACTGAATGATTTTTAAGGTCCCTTCTGACCCAAACTATTCTGTGATTCATCCAAGAGACTCTCTGAGTAGCTTGGATGCACACGACTTAGCAATTATTCTTGCACTCAGCCCAGCTTTGTTTAACATTTCTGCAGCTCTCAAATGTAAATGTGGAAAAGTGACTAAGATACGTGTTACCCTTTAATTATGGATGTCACAGCTCTCTTACTCTAAAGCTATGAAAGAGGCTTTCGTTCCCTGCAATAAATGTTTCTTGAGGTGTTAAGAGTTTGAGTTTTAATTTTTCAAGGAGAAATTAACTGATTAGTTTCTTGATTTGATGAAGCAAATGAGTAGTTGATTGTGTTTGCTTAGTAATGACTGAAGCTAGAAGCAGGTTAGCAGTAATAATTGGTGAGATCTTAAATCTTTTTGAACTCAAAGATTTGTGATAAATCTCCAAAGTTTTACAGTGAGCCTTTTAACTTGTCCAAAGTTTCATGCTGTCTGAAAAAAACCCTTGGTGTAGGTGAAAGACATAGGTATACTAGGCCTCAAGCAGTGAGTCCTTACTACAAGATGAACTAATTGGTGTTTTGGATGTGAAAGCTTACCATCTTATTTTGTTGCATGCTCATTCTGCATATTGTTCAGGGGCATCAGGAAGGCTGCTTACCTAGGAGACACTGAAACTAGTAAAAGTAAGGATGAAGTCTTTGTGTGATCATATTCAAAAGACCAGGAAGGTAATTTTTCTATAAGGCTAACCTGGCTTAGTAATATTAAAAACTTAATGGCATAGAAATTGCCATGATATATTAGCCACTACTGAAAATCATTCATCTCTCAACCTACTGGAAGCATTAAAGAAATCAGAAATCATAGAATTACACAATGGTTTGGGGATGGGACCTTAAAGATTATCTATTTCCATCCCTCCTGCCATCTTCCACTAGACCAGGCTGCTCAAATCCCCATATCTCTTGAACACTGCCAGGGATGGGGAAGCCACAATTTCTCTGGCAACCTCTGACAGTGCCTCACCACCTTCACAGGGAAGATCTTCCTTCTCATATCTAGTCTAAATCCTCCCCTCTTTCAGCTCTAATTGGTCAAAGAACATGCTTCATAATGGAGCCAGAAAGTGTATGATATGCTATTAAGACAGAATTTAAAGTATTTCTTTGGCTAGAAAGAGTTTCTATTTAAGTCTTTAGCCAAGGTAACTGGATAAGTAGCCTTATGGCTGTCTGGATATATAATCCTGTTTAGAGGCTGAATATATCTGTTTCTTAAGGGTTTATTTCATGGGACACCATGAGCTGATGTAGCAGTTGGTATCTGCTGGGAGAAGGTCTCTTCTGCCTGCTATCTTCATCTCGGTACAGGCCTGCCCACTTGTTTGCATGGCCTTTGATGTTCTCGGAGCTTTTACTGGGCTGATGTAGCTTTCCATAGTGTCTAAATACATCCATTTTTCATGTTTCAGTAGTTTTCTGCTGTTGAAGTAACTTGAAGTGACTTACAGAGGAGTCTGCTGAGCATGGTAGGGTGGAAGGTGAGCAACAGCAGAGGTAGTCAGAAGGAAGGACTGAGACCTCCCTGTTTGGCAATAGCTGTTAGGTTGGCTCACCACGTCTTCTGAAACCGTAATGTCTGCAAAATGCCTGGGTGAGGAATTTTAACCTCACCTTTGTGATGAAGATAATCAGAGAGGGTGTGTTGTACATGATAAATTGGCTTTGAATCTTTTTTTCTCTCTGTGGGGATATATGACTTCAAGGAACTATTATATCCTGTGTGCTTTCCTCAAATGTACTTCACAAAGAGAGGTTTAATGAATACCAGATTGAGATCACTGGGCAGTCATAGATGTGAAAACTAGCAGCAGCATTCTCTTTCAAGAGATAGATTGAAAAATGTGATAGAGACCACACTGCTTATATAGACAGTGCACATACATTATGCTTTGCATAAGGAAGGTAGCGTGTAAAAAACCTTCTTTAGTTGTTGAGGAAAAGCAGGTCACTGCAATACAGAATGTTAATCACTAACCAGCCAGACCAAGATAAAGTGACTTGTTGGATATGGGATGTATGAAGAATATAATTTCATCTGAGCAAGCACCTATTGCATATTAATGATAGGTAAATTTTCTTTCAGGGTGTGGAGAGAAATTAAAATAAACACTGGTTTCTGAAGCTTGTCTGCCTCTTTCTTTCTACTAAAGCACAGTGTAATAACAGAGGAGTGGTTCTGTTCAGAAGGTTTTCAGTTTCATGTGACTGCCTGCTATGACCAGGAATCATATAATCATTTAGGTTGCAAAAGGTCATTGAGTCCAACCGTTAAGAGTCTTGAGCTTTGGCTCTTCTTTCCAAAAATGCCAGTGAAAGAAATCTTCTCTTACCATGTTATTTAACAGTAGCAAGAAGTCTGCAAGGTGCTGTACAATAATTAAGATCTGCGGTCTTTGCCTGAGAGATTTTCAGTCTGAGTTTATAAGGTGCTGTAAGGTGAAAGAGCAAGTACAGGTGACAGAGACGGAGAGGGCAGAGATGAGGGAGGATGAGGATTGTCATTAACATGATTACACAGGATATTTTGGTGATTCAGCTGAGGTGCTGTACTTCATATGGAGGTTATTCAGTGTAGTCCCTCATCATCATGGTGTGTGCGGAGTGCTTGCAGGGTGTGTTTGGTGTGTCATGTTTATAGGTATCGGCTCTTGGGTGCACTTTCCAGGTTTAGCATCAGAGTGTAAGGACACAGGACTGGGCTTGTTTGTGTCCAAGCCTCTACATCTGTAGGCAGTGACTTTGTCTGCAAGCGGCTGTGTGCTTTTTTTATATCTAACTCCATTTGTCATTGGGTGGATACCTTGGATGGTTGTCAGTGTTATCTGAAGCTTTTGTTTTCCCCACCTCTATGGCTCAGAATTCTCATACATTCCAAATATTCTAGTTACTCATAGCATATATCCCATTGCTTAGTGTCATGGGGAAAAGTTGGGCTTTTCAGCTGGCAGGGAGCCTTTGGGGAAGGATAAGCTCTTTTCTACATGATTTCACCTACATTATTTTTGATGGGACTTGAATTTCTCCAAGCAGGTGCCCCAGGACTGACAGCTGACATGGCATGCTGCAGTATCACAACAGTGGCTGGGGAAAATGTGCTGCAGATGGTAGGGGCAGCTTTCCCTCTGAATGTGTGAGGCATTGAGGGAGCAATAAGAAGAGCTGTCAAAGCCTAATGGTTCTTTCCCTAGAAGAAATTTCATACTGCCTTGTATATGTTGATTGTACTTCAGTAAAACCAAAGTGCTTTTTCTTGTTTTGAAAGGAGTGCATGCTTTAAAGCTGGACAGGATCCATCCCATCAGAATATCTCTAGAACTGGAATTTGGCAATAGTCCTGTTTCTATTCTCTAGCTGATGGGTGGCTGTCAGACTGCATGAATAAATTTGGTGTCTGGAGGAAGTAATGGTGTATGTAATCCTAACGCTTTAGGAGCAGCACTTGACACTTTCTCATTTCTTTATAGAGCTTGATCTGCATACAAAATGTGTGGTGGACGTGGATGCAAACAAGGTTATTCTTCATCCTGTGAACACCAACCTTTCAAAAGGAGATGCCAGGTAAGATTTTTGAATGAGGAAGGTCAGGTTTCATAAATTAAATATGAGTCTAACAACTAGGAAATGTAGGCCTTGTTAGAGGGCTTTCTGTTTAAAAACTAATATATATTCTTTCTACAATATAATTGCCATCATCTATAAAATAAGGCTGATTTTACCACACTGGGAGGATGCTTTGAAAACTTAATGCTTACTGTATTTGCTTCCTGCTCTAAACAATATGTTGCCAATTAATGGGTCTGTGAACAGTTTCATTTATTCTCATATGCTACTATGGAACAAGAGAAATTTAAATCTGCAAAAGAATTTGAGCAGGGCACAGTTTGTTATTTTGGAATGAAATTAATTTTCACAGTTATTTTCTCATAATGAGCTTGTATTCATTGTGTAAGGAGGGGAATGGGAGCGTGCTAGGGAGGTGTAGCTTTAGGAGAGTCTTAACAAGCATTGCATGCATTAGAAATACTTGGAAAGGTGGCTGAGGGTAGGGACCAATTTAGGTCAGAACTGACATCAATTTGTTAAACTACTGTGAAACTGAGCAGTTCTGTAATAACTGACAAGGTTAAGGTTGTGACTACTGAACTTATTGCTTGTTTGTGAGAGAAGGAAATGAAAAAAATGATGCATGAAACAAAATAACAGGCCTGGAGGAAAAGGCAGAACCTGTTACTGGACATCTACGGTCAATTGTGATCTGCTTTCTGTGGGGGAAAAGTCAAGGAGGCGGTCTTAAGGGTAACAGAAATGAGAAAAATTCAGTTTAAGTGCAACATATCATAGCCTTTTCCTATAAAGCTGAACTGTATGTCAGTGATCAGTAGGAATATTCTTTACCTCTTCTCTGATAATTTAAACTTCTCAAGCCCAGGTGGTAGTGTATGAAAAAGCAAAGCGATCATCAGGCCATCAGCTGAAAGACTTACTACAGATGGTGTGACTGGAGCTTTAATAAGTTACTTAAAATCAAACAGGCTGTGTGTGGTTGGGGTGGTTTTGTTTGTGTTGGTAGCTGCCTCCTCCAGAAACAGGAGTATTGTTTAGGTGCCAAATACCTATGTTTATTTGAGCCTTTAGAACTGCTAAAAATGGCAGCAAATCTAGATTCTCAGAAGTCTGATCAGCCAGAGCTGTATTAAAAATGTTATTCAGAGTTTCTCTCAAACATGGCAACCAACCAAATGCTGCATGGCTTGTACTCCCTAATATGTATTTAAAAAGCGTTCATACTGCAGTCATGAGAGAATACGTCATGCAAATCGTGCCCCCTGGCAAGGGAGGAATCAGTTGGCAATTGCATTGATGTCCCAGACAAGATGGTGAGCCTAGTGTGAGAAACCAGCATGCCAAACCAAAGAATGCTTCATTTGCATATCCACAAATACCCATTGCTAATCTAAGCAGGAAGCATAGTAAATTTATATTGGGTGATCTGACAGAAGAAGGAAAAGTGGAGGCCCATTAATTGCACTGAAGGCTTGCCTGCAAACAGTGAGGCAGCATAACTGCAAAACATAATTGGAGTAGTAAGGATTTGGAACAGGGTCCTATCTAACATGTAACACCCCTGAGAGAGGCTTGTCTTGGCTTCTGCCACTCCATCAGAGGAATCTTAAATATGAGTTAAAGGAAAAGGTTAGTGTTAATTGTGGTTCTTCTAAGTTTGGTAGTTAATTTATGCTCAGGTTCTGATTCTGTTTCCAAATCCACTGTCAACAGCTTTGCCTTGTGCTATGAAATCATTCACTTTGATTTCAGACTTGTCTAGTGTCTAAAGTGAGCTGAAAGAATTCTGGCAAACCTGGAATGCTTTTAATTAAACAGAGAAATGTAAATAATATTGCAAAGCAAGGTAAGCGTGAAAATCAAATTTTGCTGCATTTCTCATTAAGATGCCATGGTCAATTTAGGAACTGGGAAAAGAATATTTGAAACAAGAATCTGTGCTGTCACATCCCCACTTGTCATGACTCAGCCATGCTCTGTCAGGGAGTGACATTTGGAAAACAGCTTCTGGAAACAATGAGTGTTTTCCCACTTCTATCCTTTCTGGTAGAAACGAAGTCTGGGAGTGGGGTAGGTGTAAATAAATAGTTTAATGACTGAATTGAAGAGTTATGCATATTTGTTTCCCTGATGTGGTCCTGTCAGGCCAGAGATCTACATAATGTGTCTGCCAGTCTGATCAGTTTAAATGTCAAATACCTGATTTGCTGGTTTCAGTTGTCTCTGAGTTAGAGGAGAAGCAGGATTTGGAGTTCACAAGTGATATATACCTCTCCTTCTGCTTTCCTATGGGACCTGGGAATGAATGTATGCAGAAGTCAGAAATGTCTACTCTCTTTATATATCTCATATGTTGCGAGATATCCAACTTGACATGTGTATGACCTGACCTTCAGAGATAGTGAGTTGTGTTGATGCAATTGCCATTGAAACAGAAAAAGGTGCTTCTTCAGAAAAAGAGCACCTCTAACTCTTTTTTTCTTTAATATTGAATTAAAAATAAAGGAAAATCCAGGTGATAACTGACTGACTGCAAACTCCTTCAGTCTGCAAACTGAATATATTATTTACATGTTCCTCTAGAGACTTGGGGATTAATACATTCATGTAAAACACATGCTTTCAAAAAGAAAAGTCTATTTTCATACAACTTCAGAAATCTGGCATCCTCCGGTTGGTTATTCCTTAACCAAGAATGACCTTTTCTGAGATAGAGAAATGCAGTTGTTATATCGAGATATTCTTAGTATTGCTGTGCAGGTTTCAGTAATCTGGTCACATACAAAAGGTCAGGTTTTGAATCTACTGGACAACCTCTGGGCTGGGTAGGATTTGTTGCTAACCTTGGGCTATGGGGGTCAAGTTTGGCCATTTGTGTGAAAATGGTCAATATTTTATTGTTTTTACAAAATTTGGTACAGAGCACAGAGTTTTGTCATGTATTTCCCCAAATGACATCTTTAAATCAAAATCTCCCCTCTCCAGGATGCGTGAACCTCCAGGGATTCACTGTAAATGAATATTATCATTAGCATGACTTGTGACTTCTGTTTGTCTGTTGTCTGTTCTCTCTGCTGCAAAGGTCAAGGCTGAAGATTCTTTATCAACACTGGATTTACTGTGTGATGCAAAGATTACTCACAGCACTATTACTTGGTGGCTAGGGCTTGAAAGAGGATGTGAACTCAGTTTGATTGATGTGAATAGATAAGTCCTAGGCAACAACTGGAATATTTATAGGAATTGTTTGGTAAACTTCCAAATAGACTCTTAATATGTTACTTTACAACCTTTTTTATTTTTTTCTTTTACCATCAGTTTGTTTGTGCTGTCATTTTAAATTTCCCAGACAAAACCTATTAAAAAGACTTAAAAAATCATTATTTTTAACAGGTCAGACAAAAGAGTTTTGTTATATACTGCAGACAGAAGCATAATTGATGCATAACTGATACAAGCTCATGAATCAGTTGTGTATTAGTCTGTCGCAGGCTTATGAATGAGCCATGATATTTGTAAAACAAAATGTTTATTAAATCTCTCCTACAAGCCACGTTTGAGACTTTTTATTAAGCGTGCTAACTTCTGCATACTTCTGTCACAATATGTGGTTTGTAGAAGCTTTCCCTCTTATTTTGTTGAACAGAGATTCCAAAGAATGGCATAGGGTAAAAACTATTCTAAGGAATGAGTGCAGTTAGCTGAAGCTGACAAGTGTGTGAAACCAGGCTGAGTTTTTCCTTTTCAGCTTTGTAGCATCTTTACAATTGCTGCTTTGTAATAGATACTTTTGTAATTGTACACCTTTATAAATATTTTCTATAAGCTTTCCAGGTATCTGTTCCTTGGATTTAAACAAGTTTTCTTTTGTATATC
>JAOEHY010012163.1:0-25717 GCA_025447955.1 Psilopsiagon aurifrons
CCCTGCCCATGGCAGGGGGGCTGGAACTAGATGATCTTAAGGTCCTTTCCAACCCTAACTATTCTATGATTCTAAGTATATTTCCTATACTAACAGAACAGAGGACGTAACAGGATCACTCCTTATTGATATTTAAGTGAGGCTCATATGAAGGTGAATAGATGAGACTGCTAGCAAAACAGATGAGTTTTAAAGAACTAGAACTAAAGAACACCTTCTAGATGTACGAAGCATGTACAGCATCATTTGAACTTGGAAGAGATACTGATCTCCAGCACAGAATCATAGAAACATTCAGATTGGAAAAGACTTTTAAGGTCATTGCATATCTACAAACTTTCAGATTCACCAGCTGAGAACTCATGATTTTAGAGAAAACAAAAAAATGGAAAAGGTCAGATGTCCTTGAAGCAAAACATAGGCTGAACAGTCAGTGACAGTAAGGAGCTGTGAACCAAGTGAAAGAGCTAGCGTCTGAGATAGCCATCGACAGACTGCACGGTGAACTGTTTAAACAAAGAAACTTATTTCCTTGACTGACTTTACAGAGCCAAAACAAAATACAAAAATGCTGATGCTGAATGAACACCACTATCCAGTACAAGATGGAAACATGCCACCCGGAAGTCAACCAATGTAACTGACCAAAGGAGCAGCTCCTGCAGAGGCTGGTAAAGCTTGGTCAAACATTAAAAAGGAAACACATGCAGAACTTCTGTTTAAAGAACTGAGCATATCAGAAACCTGCAGGGGTGGATGCCCTGACAGTGCACCAGCAATGTCATTACAGTGAATTAGTTAACCCCCTGCAATTTTTACTGGGTGGGATAACCTCCTAGAGCACAGGACATGCCAACAGCAGCTATGGCATAGGTAAAAACCGGTGAGGAATGTCACTTTACCATGTAGCATCAGGCAGGTCCACAGGGTACAAAAGGCACTCTGGCAGCTTCCTACAACAGTACAACTTCCAAAATACTGTGGTGAAAACTATCAGTAGCGCAGAGACTTTTATGGGCTGTGAAGTCAGCACTGACAATTTGTCAATTTAATACAGCCAGGGAAAAATTGAGGTTAAAAAAACCACTTTTAGCAGTTATAGTAAAAGCAATTTAAAGAAGAATAGAGAAAAAAAGGGTAGCAGCGGAGTAACTGGCTGAAGTCTAAAGAAGGCAGTGTGGAAAGCCTAGGCAACCTACACTCTTGCAGTCAGCAAACAATACAAAGAATTAGACTTGCTAATCACAACTTGGCCAGGTACTTGATATAGGAGGAGGATATGAAACACAGAATGATGTTAACTTATTGTGAGCCTGCTGTCAGTGACTCACCTTTGACAGAAAAATGGGAATTATTCTGTGAACTCAGAGCAAAGCTCTTTGTTGACAGTATCCTTAGCTGGATGTCATAGAAAACACCTGAAAATCCTAATCCCAGACAAAAAAGCCAAGGCAAACTTCTTGCTGGAACTATTAGAACTGAATATTCTCATTTATTCTCTTTCTATTGGCAAACATCATCTGCTTTTTGGCATTCACAAGTAAGCTGCTATATATTTAAGCACTCCTTTTAGAGACAAAGACAGAAAGACTTGGGTAAGTCACTAGGAGAAACATCTCACTGATCCTGTCAGTCAGTGGCAAAACTGAAACTATTGCAGCTACCATCTTTTTCCCCAGATTAGTAAGTGGCTTGATAACATTGACTTAGAGCTGGGACTGCAGGTTACCATTTCCCTGTTCCCTTCTGGGAACACACTAATAATACTGAATTATTTTCATACTTCTGAGCAGTCAGGGGATCAGGTTCTTACACTCTTTCTGTTAACACTGTAAACACATGCACTAGTGCACAAGCCATTTCCCTGTGGTCTCAGGGCCAGTCTCAGCTTTTCTGCTGTTGAGTCCTTCTTTTAAGTGACTTCATTTTAAAAACCATGTCAGCCCCTTGAAGACTAGTGAATCTAGTAAATAACCAAAGTAATGACACATTTATGTAGTCAAAATTCACTCTGTAATACTTAATCTTAAAGGATACTATTCGAAAAAGAAGTTCAAAACCTCTACTGCATTGTATGGGTAAGATCAAGAAGCACTGAGTTAATAATGGTTCAATTACTTTGGGAAAACCAGACAAATTTTCCACCGTTGTCATCCAAAAAATATTTTTAACAATTTTATGTCAAGTTTAAAAAGAATGTTTCTGAAATCTCCTCTATGATTTTTTGATCTTACATACCTTGCAAGCAGAGCCAAAAGGCCAAAATGCTACTGAAAATTCTCTTCTCCAAACACATGCAAATGGTTAACAGCAGAAATCAACTTTTTGTTTCAAGTTTTCCAGTCAACATCTGACGTCTCAAGAAGCTTTGGAAAACCTGATAACATTTTAGGTGCTTAAATCAATAAAACCCAGAATGTCAGCATTTTTGAAGCAATGTGCTTTCTATGCTTATACACTGTCAGTACACCAACATAAGTAAAATCATGTACCCAATTATAATAAATAACAAATGTAGCAGATTTGCCGTATTCGCTAAAGTTATAGCAAGCAAGAAATTATAATAAATACTTAGAAAAACCTAGTAATTCAAAAATTCACAAGCAACACAAGGCCTATGACATTCTTTCTTCCACACTAGATCACTCCGATGAACAGCAGCCTGAACAGAAGAATGGATTGTCTTTATCACCAATGTTATTCTATTTCAGTCAATACAAGAGATAGATGTAGTCTAATTTATGATTTGGTACTGGGTGAGTTTAACGTTTTTAACATAGCTTTAGTAATGAAACTCAGTGCCTATCATTTTTTGCTATTTGTACCTGCGAAGACTTGAGATGACCTATAGGAAGAAACATCTAACAAAAATTTAAAAAATGAGTCGCACTTGGGTATTTATTAATATTTTGATTTTTCCATTATAACTAAAATGCATCAAATGCACTGCATAGCAATTACTGTGCATTTAGGAGAACTGATGATAAAAACAAGAGACCTATTTAGAAGTTTTCACCTGTTAGGGCCTGCCACGATGAATTAGACCTTGAACGTCTATTTATGCAAGAGATATCCATAAGAAGAGAAATAATGCTCTTCTCTTGTCTCACTGAAGTTGATTAAAACAGGCAACAAAAAGTAGTGTTTGAACATTAATAGTGCTGCAGTCTAGTTTCAGTAGAATATTCTTCAGTAAAATTAATGTTCTCAGAAGGAAGAAGAAAATAATGTTTAAAACCACTGGCCATGTTCAGAATAGGAGAAAACCAGCCTGACCTTCCTACCTTTTCATCTGCTATATCAGCCTCAGCAACTGGAAGCAATGAAAGACCACTTCAGCGTTAGTTACCTCTATCTTCAGTTTGAAATTTACAGGGGACTCTGGCCTAAATTGCACCTTGCAAAAACATACCAAACAACCAAAACCAACCACCACCCCTGAAATTCTCTTCAGCTCACAGATTATACAGTGCTTTGGCAAGATTGTACGTATGCTGTACCTCTACATGGATTCACAAAAAGCTCTCAGGAAAGAGACAAAATGCTCAATTAGATTAAAGCCATCTCTGAGCTTTCTCTGAATCTAGGCTACATCAAAGTGTCCAAGGTCACTTGCTGACTTTATGGAAGGCTTTCCAGATGTGATGTAGCCTATGGCCTTAATCTCCAGTGATTCTTCTACCACTAACCTACTTCCAGAAGTGCTGGAAGAGAGGACAGGACAGAAAAGGTCTCAGAAGACAGCCTTCCTCACCTAGACCTAGAATTCTGAAAGCTTCTTTTACTGCTCTGTGATTTTTACACAGCATAAAGGAGTAAGAAAATGTTTACATATACCTGGGTAAACTAGGTTATAACCAAATCTTCAGAGAAGGTCTAACAGATCATGCTGCAGATCACTGATATGGTATATAATGCTTCCATCTATCACTAATAGGAAGCCATTGCCACTGAAATACACTGCTCATGTTCTGGAAGTTCTACTTTTGCTTTCCTAACTTCTTCCCATGGCAGCCTAAAAGCAGGAAGCAAGCTCAGGCTTGCTGCAGTAGAGCTAGACTCATGAGTTAAGCATCACCAACTCCTAGGATACATGAATTTGGTTAAGATACTTGGGCAGAACTGCCCAAGGTAATGAACACTTGCAACAATCAGACAAGACACACAATGCACTCTTCCTTACAATGTGTATTTTTTCCACCTAGCTGGCTCCAGACTTCAGAAAGAAGGAAGAGATAGGATAGTGATCCTAATAACATCACAACTCACATCACACACTCTGTCACAATCTCAACTGCAACTGTGGGCTGAGCAGCACAGATTATGACCTGTTGCAAATGTCCACCAAATTTGACATTTCCTCATTCTCATCTCTTTGTTGGTCACAAAGAATGGGATTGCTAATTCCTTCCCTATCTGTTCTTTGCCGAGTAATGCAAGATTAACAATTAATTATTTCAAACAATTAATTGACTCCTTCTGCAAGAGCACATGCCTCCTACAGAGACAAAATCGAGCTAGTTTAACAAACAAACAAAAAATGTTTTCTTTAAATGAGAAATTCCAAGAGTGCTGTAATTATATGAGGCCCCAAAATAAGGTCCCAGCTCTTGCACAACGTAAGAAAATGTTCAAAAATTCAATCTTTTCTAATTTAGAAACAGAAATTATATGTGATACTGAAAGATACATTTCAGATTATGCCATATTGGGTTTGTTGTTTGTTTTTCAAACAGATGCAGCAATTCTGGGGAGCCCTGAATTACAATTTATAAACAGTCAGAGACAATAACCTTAAATCAGTTGTTGATACCAATTCCAAATTTAAGTCTGAAAAAGAAATGCTGCTTCTTCCTGATAGATCAAGTCTCCAGATGTTCTAGGAGGAGGGAGAGAGAAGGCATTAGGAATTCCTTTTCATGGAAGAAGCAGCTGAATTTATTACAGGCTCTTCAGTTTCTGGTAAGTTTCTACATTTGAAAAATAGTATTGCACAAATTGGTTTTGCTCAAACATTTTTTTATTATCTAATAAGTAGGTGAAAACTTGCAGATTTTTCATTCCTAACAGTCTTATACTTCCCACAGGCTTTTAAAACCTGCTCAGCTCAAGACTGTATCATGAGATCACATAGATTCAAACTTTAAACAAATACATAAAGCCATGACCCATTTGTTTTGATATTCTGCAATGTTCCAGACAGGGAGAAAAGCCATCACTGAAACTATGAGACATAGAAGACTTCACAATTTATTAAGAAGATTAGCTGGGTTTTGTTTGTTCAGTAATGATTAGTCACTGAATATGTGTGGGTTTGAAAGCCTAAAAGGTCAGGGATCAAGGAATTATTTGGCTTAATTGTGTTTAGGTTTTTTTCACCTTTTAAATAGTTTAAAGTTTCTTTAAGTCAATTGGAACTTTGCAAGCACAAAACTCCAAATATATTTGACACAGCACAACAAGTGTACCTTAAATATCACATGGTTTTTCGCTTTTGGATTATATCCGTAGAACTGCCTGCTGTGAAATGACAAAGTTCATGGTTCATCTGAACTTTTGAACTCAAGTGAGTATTTGACACAGCAAAACAATCTAAATGAACCTAACACAAAGTTTTCATAGTTTAAACCTAGCTTACAGGCCTTTGTCTGGGGCAATTGGGTAGGAAAGTTCTTTATTGATGTTGTAAAAACTACCAGTTTAATAACAGGCAGAGAGAGTGGAGAGATCAGTGGAAAGATCACCTTAGCATTTCTGAAATAGTGCTGGTTTGGTAGTTCATTGAACTTTACCTGACCCCATTATGAAGGCTTCCCCAGGACAAGTTGTAGCTGCATTTGTGACAAGACTGCAGCTTCCTATCTTATTTCAAATAGGCTCCAGGGCTGGGAGTTCACAGATAACGTTAGTTTCAAAAACAGAAAAAAGTACCCTGCACACATGAATTCACTTGGCTCCCTGTGCTGTTTTTTCATTAATATGTTTAACCTGGATTCCCTTTATTACGGAGAAGTTTAAATCTTTTTTTTCCAAAAGAAAAAAGTTTGTCACCTGGGTTCTTGACATATCCCAGAAAAGGTCCTTAAATAAATGGGAAAACACAGTGAATTTAGGACGCACAGGCTGATGCTCTTCACAGACCCTAAATCTCGGCCTGCTCCACGTGACTGCTGTGATCCCATCTTAGTATCACTAAAAATTCCACAGCAGTCTTGGTTCATGCATTATCAATTTTAGACCTATCAACCAAGCAAAATTTGGAAAATATTTCGAAGCTTTTAAATTTACTTTTAAAACCCTGCAATATGCCCTGCACTTCAAGTTCACAATCAGTTTAAAAACTCACTAGCACATACGAACGACAACAATTTCTGACCACATTAGAAGTGCTGCCTGCATACTACATAAGGTTCAAATGAGCCTTACAGTATAAACAAATGGGTGATAAAACCCTTGAACTGTTCAGGCCCCTAAATTCCCTGCGGAAATATCTGGACCGCAAAGAGCCTGTATTTCACCAGCCTGTAATACTGGAGCCACTCACTACTAGTCCTCCTATCCGAAACAGAAGGGATAAAAACAACCAAGCCAGTGACTACTTACAGACACATCTGTAATAATCACAAAAGATATTACAGTTAGTGTCACCTCTCTGATGCAGCTTACTAAGTAATATATATGTTTTGATTCAGCTGAATCACGACAGGAAGATTCAAGGATTAGAAAATTCCTAAAGCAATTTAACAGACATTTGGTATTATTAACTTTCTTTTCCAACTGGATCTTCCAAATTTACCATTTAACACCAAAGCCTACTTACACAGCTCTATTCCTAACTCTTCTATTTCGTTTGCTGGCGAGCTTTGCTTCCAAGATACCTGGGTCTGTTTTCTGTTCACTCAAGAGGAGAGCATTTTACAGGAATGAGAAAAGGAAATATCTATCTCGCTGCATTTAAATAAACAGACGTGGGGAAGAGGAATAGCCCCTGGCCGCAGAGCCGGCTCCTGGGAACGCAGCGGCGCATACTTGGCCAGGCGCGGATGGACCGGCTGGCTTCTGAGCCGCTCCCTCCGAAGCCAGTGCGCTCGCGCCGCGGTTTGAGAGGCGCGATTTGCCGCTCAGATGAGGGCAACCGTGGTATCAGGATGTGTCACCTACCAGAGGCTTCTTCACAGCAAATTAAGCAAGCTGCACCCTCTGGGGCAGCTCTCTGGGAGTCTCACTTAGCTTCTGATCACGCAATTAACAGGTTATACAGATGCAAATGACATTGAGGAAGACCTTCAGGTGGCACCTAGCGCCAACTGCAAACCCGCTTGATTTCAAACAGCTGGACAAACGGACGCCTTATACCTGCCGTTAACAGTCCCGGTGTCTTCTTACGTCACTTGCAAAACGCACCATACCCCCGAGGCTTTTACAAGAAAGGGCAACCATCTCAGGCCCGTCGCGGAGTCAGGCATCGGCCGCGCCTGCAGCCGAGGCGGCCGGTTTCCCGCAGGGAACGGAAAGGCAGCGCAGGACCGAGCCCATCAGCTGGGAGAGGACAGCACCGATGCCTTGCCAGCCGGAGAACGGGACCCCGCACCCGAACCGGCGTCTCACTGCTGAGGCTCCGGCAGCGCGG
Organism: Psilopsiagon aurifrons; assembly: GCA_025447955.1. Classification (NCBI taxonomy): domain Eukaryota; kingdom Metazoa; phylum Chordata; class Aves; order Psittaciformes; family Psittacidae; genus Psilopsiagon; species Psilopsiagon aurifrons. The sequence goes on from JAOEHY010012163.1 coordinate 7,631, forward strand.
TGAACGCGTGCGGGGCGGCTCGCGGAGCCTCTGAGGGGCTGCTCGGAAACGGCGGTCCCTGATACGGGCAGCAGGCTCCCCGCGGGAGTGCAGCAGAGTTGCCTAGAAGAGCTTCCGGCACCTGCAGTTTCGATCCATCCCTCCCTCTTAACCAGGATGATGGCTGAGGCTGGTTTTAAATACACTTATTTGCAAATCAGGACCCACCTGTGATCTGTAGAGTCCTAAAATATGGAAAGTAGCTGACAGTGAGTCTATGGCTCACCATCTGAAGGGCAACACCCTACTGAAATCCATATAGGGACCTGATCTAAAACAGTAACAGTCCGTATCCACTACTGGAGTTATCAGACATCTGAAAAATAATCACCTGAATCATTGCTTGCTTAGTTCTGTTTATTCTCCATTGTCCTGGGCTCGAACCCAGAACACCCATGAAGAATCTAAAGTCACATTCTAGATGCTCTATGAATGAACCTTCTGAACTTTTCAAGAGATCATAGAATCACAGAATGGCTTAGGCTGGAAGGGACCTCAAAGCTCATCTAGTTCCAACCTCCCTCACACCTCCCACTAGCCCAGCTTGCTCAAAGCCACATCCAACTTGACCTTGAACACTTCCACTAGAGGGGTAGATGTTGGCACCCATTTTGTGATCTGGGGAGAAAGTCATCTCTGGCACCTGGAATAATGGATAGGAAAGATTCTGCTGCCAGCCCCCCCGAGGCTACTGTTACCTTACAATGACAGGTGTGGATGACCAGTATGTGTTTAATCCTTCAGATCCCCTTGCCTTTCTTCTAGGAGACTCAGAACAGTATATCAAACCCATTCCCCAACTGAAACACTGAACCTGGAGACTTCGGAAGCTGACCCTTGCTCTGTAGACCCTGTGTGTGCCCCTGCTCTCCCATTTCTTTCTAATTTGTTGTAAGACTTGTACTGTCAGCCTATTACAGAAACATCAATCAAATCAGCTCCTAAAATGGCTTTTTAGACTGCTGTGTTGATGCATGCATTTTTAAGAGATTAGAAGGGAAGAAGTTTAGAAGCAAGCAGTGCCACTGAAATTGGCTGGGGCCAGTCTCATTGACTCTGGAGTAAGCAGAAGCAACATAGTAAAAACACACTGCACAGAATATGGTGTTTGGAACTATCCAGAAAATGCCATCTCTTTTTAAAAAGTCTGTGTTTAGATACAACATCTTTAATCGCACAGAATATCCCTTCTTGGTGCTGAAGGAAGGTCGGGTGTAGAGGGCAAATCAAGATAGCCAGTGGGTCATGCAAAAGTGAAGTTTTCCATTTATGGGCTGTTGTCTGTAGCTATTTCATAAGCCACAGGGTAGCAGCAAATAACTCCAGCCTCTGGGAGACATTATTTTTACAGTGTTATTAATTTTTCTGTTGCCATCACTACAGGTCCTGGCAATGCTGCATAAATGCACAGCAGAAAAAAGTCCCCAAGCCTCTGCCCCAAAGAGCTCTTCCATCAAATGAAAGAGAACAAACTGCAACAGAGGTTTACAACAGAACACCAGAACAATACTCATCAGCTTCAGGAGCAGGCATCTCAGGACCCCAGCAGCTTGTTGTTGGCAATTTTTTTGTAGGCATTGTATCTAAGGGCAATGAAGAAAAATAGATTGCACTTCTTTAGAAGTCCTTAATGGAGCTTCTGCCAAATATATGGATGAAAGCACTATGGTGCTCTTTCAAAAATGTAACAAGTGTTTTACTTGTACAAGTGGTTTACTTGTACAAGTGGTTTACTGGTTTTGAACCATTTTGGCCAGTATTAAAGGTTAAAGCATTAACACAGGTAGAAATATAGACTTGGCACTCAAATAGTTCTAGGCTATAAACTCCACGACAAAGACTATTATGTTTCATAACCATAGCAATGTTTTTTATGGCTAGAATTTGAAGAATGTATGTTAGGTCTGTACTCAGATTTGTCTGAAAAATGAAACTCAAAAACATCAGATAGCAGCTATTTGGTTCCTCCCAGTGATTTCATTGCATTTCTCTAATCACCAATTACACCTTTTATTTAGTTAGGTTAGATGCAACTTAATCATGCTGTAAGCCCATTATTATAAAGCACAGGATCAGGTACATTAGGGGAGGTGTAAAGAAATGCATAGGGTAGTTATCACTATAACTATAGAGATGTATTTTTCATACATTTAAACCAAAGGGCATTTTTTTATCTTCTCTTTCTGGTATTTCCTGTACTGCTTTTATGTAATCGGTACCAGCTGTATTGTTAATACAGCTCCCAGCAATGTAGATTTCCAGCTGAAATAATTGACAACTTTCTCCACTGACCTCATCCTCTGTTGAGGTATCATCTCTAAAACACTTTCCACAGACACACTCTTACTGTTTGCACACTCTTAACTCCTGCCTCTGGTTACTTTACTGTCAGATTACACTTGGGTCTTTGCCCATCCATTGCTCTGAAGTTTCTGGAAATTAACATGGTGATATTGCTAAAGTAGTATTACATGTTTTCTTGGTCATTCTGTTATCTATTGTAAGATCATAATTTTTGCAGAGCATCCTTTTTATTTAATGTTCATGCTTGGGTTTTGACTGTCATTCCTCTGTCAGGACAGAGGAATATTGCTTTTGTATTGCAATCACAACAAAAACTCCGGGATCTGTACAGGCCACTAACTTGTTAGTGAGATGCCTGTTGACTTTAGCCAATTTGTGGTCTCTTTTGATTTTGTTCTGATTGCTACTCTCTTAATTCTCTCACGAGTACAGTTACTTATTCATGCACATACTCTGCTGTCCAAGGTCTGCCATCCAAAGGTAGCATTGCAGTCCCTTCAAACCTTCCATTTGTGGGTGGTGCCAGCACTGACCTTGCTGTGACCATACTGCCCTGATACTCTCTCAGATAAAACTCTTAGGAATCGATGAGGTACTCCCAGTAGTTCTTCTGTCCAATCATTCTGCAAAGACTTCCCACAAGATCTTACATCTTTTATCTGTACTGGTACAACTGCTTCTCCTAATTTGTTTGTGGCACTACCTTTTCCTTTAAGGCCTTTTGCTTATACAATTTATCTGTTTCACATCTCTCCATCTGATCATGTTTGTTTTCAAATCTGTGAGCAGTCTTTAGAAGTTGTGTGTCACTAAAACCAGCCAGTACCAATCACTGTTAACTGCTGCCTCCTTTTGCAATAAGGCATGCTGTGCTGCCTCTGGATCTATTGCCCCAATAAACACCACATCTGTGACCTCAGCTCATTCTCTTCTATGGACCTCTGTGTTTCTCTCTTGGGAAGCACATTTTTTGCAGAGGGTTTGTTTTTTTGTTTTACCTTTTCAACACAATTTACTATAGTTTACCATGTGCTGTGGTTTTGCTTTAATGAGATGATTGGTGCTCCATTACTCACATCCCTTCCCAGTTTTCTTACCTCTGAGTTCAATGTGCAGTTTGCATTCTACCAAACGTTGCACTTCCTACTCTCTTTTAAAGCAACATCTCCTTCAATCAGGGGCTACTGTTAGAATGATACCTTTCTACCAGGCAAAATAAATCAAAAAAAAAAATCCAAAGCATTTTGTGAACAGACCTATGAAAGCTATAGCATGCATATGTAACATTGCTTTTCATGTAACAGAATGCACTTTGATCCATGGGCTCTAAGCTGTCTTGGCACCACAGAAGCAGGACTTTGTTCTGAAATTTCTGCCAGGGATACAGATTATGCAGTAGGATGAACATCTTGCCTTACAACCTCTGCAGCATTGCTTAAAGATAGCAGGAGTACATTTCGGCATTACCTAGAGACTATGACTTTCACTCTTAAAAATCTCTAGTGAAGTACATGGGATTACTCACTTGAGTAACAGAAGCAGAATTCATTCTTAAATGAATGTTTTCAACAGATCTGTAAGCAGACTTCGCAAAAGGCTGACATTTTTTCAATAGACATCCATCACTGACTTTACGTATTTTGCTGCTGGATTTTCTGCTTCATTCTAAAATTTTCTGTATAGTATTTTAACATTTTTAGTCTACCCAAAAAGTAAACAAAGGAAGAAGTGAAGGTGTTTCACAGACACAATTGCTTCAGGCAACTGTCAAACGTAAAATTCAGTGGAAAGCTTCAGCATGTCTCTAGTTTAACTCAGTTGAGGAATGCTGCAAAAACAGGTGTTGTCTGACACAAGCAATAATTATCTTTCACCTTGATGGATGTTAGTTTAATCTGTTTTTTACATGGTACCTAGGTCTCAGCTGGGTTAATGCCAGAAAGCAGATGAGATGTTTTGCGTACTTTGTATATGAAAATACCCCAGACAGTTTTTACTCTCTTTTTGTATTTATCATGTGGAACAGCTTTAATAGTCTCAATGGTTTATCCATTAAATTTTAACTCTGGATTCATTTTATGTTTCACTGTCAATGTGTTTTAAATGAGCTCTCAATTAAACTGTTGTCTGTTGAGTACTTTACTAAAAGAAAAAAGGCTAATGAACAGAATACACTTCTAAAATATGGATGGTTACCAGTGCAATATTCACTAAGCAAAATGGGTTAAAGTGCAAGGTTAAAGGAGCAACCTTAAAACTTTAAAAGAAAAAGTTGTCATTCCTTTACTTATGTTTAAACTAGAGGAAAAAACTCTAAGTTCTGTCTTTAATCCCAAATTCTTTATTACTGTCTAGTATCTGGTGATTACGTTGCATCCTTCATCATACTATGCCATTCCAAACTGCATTACACCCTTCCTACGCCCTTGGGCAGACTTGCTAGCCCGAGGGCATGGGAATGGTCTATAAACCCTGCTAACATTGAACTTGGCACAATTTCAGAGATTCTCTCTGCATAAATATAAACAGTGTTTTAACAGTTTTTCCAAGGTGTTAGGCAATAAATACAGCAAGCTAAACAAAAGGCAGGCAGGGCCTCCCTGTTTGGCAATGTTTTTTAAAGAGCTTAAATTAATAGATGTGTGGTACACCACCTCTGATGCATGATTCTGGAGCGTATTTCTTGCTTGCGCACACGCCTGATGTTATATGTTGGAATTATTTCATACTAGCACTAATACCAGTCACAGCTGGTTGGTGACTGATACCAAAATGTATATGAGCATGTGCTAATTTCCACCAGATTATGTTGTCTATCGAGTGTCCTGTTTCTTATGAACTCCTGATGGATAAATGTTCTGAACGCCTTTTACAAATCAGCCACATTCAGGATGGAGGAGAGGTCAACATTCAATAGTGCTGCACTGCTTCTCTAATTTACATTCCACTTCTTAATAGCTCTCACATGACACAGAATTTCAGCATGACAGTAGTGTTATGCACTGAAAATGGTAGGTTAATACTAGAAGCATTGGCTGCCTCTGAACATACACCCTATTGTGCAGGATAGCCAATGGTTTAAGCACACTCTTTGTAATACAAACATTTTGTTGCATGTGAAAGCTATGAAACTTGTTTAGCTGGCATTAAATATTTACTTTAAGCTTTCAGCTTCCTAATGCTCTCTCTAAAGGACACTTGAGTTTAAATTTTTGAAAAGGTTGGCGTACATACGCTTCTCTCCATAGCCTTCACGCCCTAAGATTCTCACTCATTTCATGTACCTTAGACAACTATGATTACTCTGGTGCTACAGTATTAGTCTAAAACAGTGTGAAAGTACCTTTCCAAAGGACACCTATAACAGGAGCAAAAGACACAACTACTTGAAAACCCCTGATGAAAGTAGACTGCGGTCTGCAGGGCTTACATATACACAGGAGAAAATTGTCCCAAAGTCGTATTTCTGAAAGACTATTAAAAAGATTTTCAGATTTTCTTAGGCCCCATGAAATCAAAGTACTGAAGGAACATGGTTAAGGATCTATGAAGATTACCAGTAAATCTGAATGCTCTAGGCTGCTGATAAATTTGAAACTGTGCAGTTTGTCTCAGAGAAAACAAAACTCTGGCAATACAGATGAAAAGATCACAAAGTGGAAAGACATTACAAGACCAACCTACATAGGAAGGCAGAAGATTATCCATTCATCATAGAACAGGAAACCAGAAAAATAACAGAGCAACCTTCAAATCTGAGGAATTTTATTTCAGTTGGGTACCTTTAGAAAAAATATGGAAGTATCATTGAGTTATTTCAAAGTCCTATCCCATGTATGTTTTCATTCCTTACTATTAAAAAGTGTGTAATACTTTTTCTCTAATATACTCATTGTGATATAACGAGTATACAGTATTAAAACTAATATGCTTCTCCAGCAGGAAATGATACCAGCATTATGTTAATTTTTAGAGAAGAGCTCAAAACAAAAGTGCTTGCACTTGATGGCAGCAACTTTATATATTGGATATACAAACATAGTTTCAGAGAAGTACGTTGATTTTTCATCTTTCAGGTTCCCCATTTCAGCATGACCTTCAAAATCACAAGCCTTGCACAGAGTACAATGCATGGCAGATGATTTTACACCCTATGGAAAAGAAACAGAAAATAAAAAGAGATGACCATGTATGCTTTGGTATTTAATAAAAATACTTATGGATATCTTTTAATTAAAAGTGAAGAATAAGTCTTATAACAGGTGCCCAGGAATTTCTGTGAAAGACATTCATACGAAAGACTGGCCAGCTTTCAATATGGAATCTGGTTCTATTTTGTCAATGTTTTTAAAATGGCATTATGATTTATTTAGCAGCAGCTGGAGATATCATTACTAACATGTGTGCCCCTCCCAGGGTAAGTGTCGGAAACGCTCAGCAGGCACCTCAAATACAATATTAATGTGGATGTCACTACAATAGACAGAGAAGGTCCATACGTGTAAAGCAAGAGAAGAAAGAACCCTGCACCTGCACAGATAGAAAATGCCACAAAGCAGAAGAATTCAAATTTGTACAACAATTCATGAGCATATTTCATCCAAAACCTCAGGAATTTCAGACTGTGTAGAATCCTACGTCTTTAAAAAGAGTTTTCCTTTAAAAGGCTGAGATTGAAACCAATCATAAAGCCCAGTAACCACACGAAGAATCTAGTAGTTAGGACACGAGTTGAGCAGTTGAAAATCTGTGCTGAAGTATGTAATTCATCAGAAGACTGTGGCAGTTACAAAGTGAAGTGTGATGAACCATACATGAAATGGGAATAGTAACTCTTTCCTCACCAAAATGCAAAGAAAATGCATTCAGACTGCAGTGTTGGGGTATTACGTTCACAGTGACTACACACAAGACAGACCAATTTTAAAATACATCTCAGATGGTGCTGTTCAGGAACCTTCTTAGTAGTTTGGAAGTGAAAATTGCAAAAGAACTATTAAGCTCTATAGAGTCATGGTACAGAAGCACAGTGAAATAATACATCTCCTTTGGGTACAGAAGGCAAACATTCAGGAGTTGCAAACCTATCAAGAGCCTATAAAAATATTTAACTTTAGACAGGTACCAAAAAAAATCATCCAAACCCTGGAAAAAAGCCACCCTTTGTGCCAGAATGATATGAATAAAAGAGTTCACAGAATCAGTGAGATCTGGGTAAAATCTTTAAAGAAAATAAGTAGTAACAAGAGGACAGATACAAGGAAATATTGCACCATTTTGTAAATTTTTTAAATAAGAGCTAAAGATCCAAGAAAGAAGGAAGACCAATTATCACTTAGAGATTTACTTTAGGGAACTCAGAATATATGATAGAAAAGCACAATCATTTAAGTTAATGAAGAGTAGAAGAAAAGACCAATGTGAGACAGATAATTTTTCATATATATATATAAAACCACAAAGAGCTAGGACATACTGTCAAGATGATTCTCTTGCACACTGAAGGAAAACTCAGAATTTTTTTTCATTCAAACTCAGAATGGGGGACACACACATTGTTTCCAACATTGTTCTAAACAACACAAGGACTGTCAAAAATAAACAATGTGTGCAAAAAGAAATTATTTCTTTCCCTGTCCCACTTTCTCAGTAGGCCAAAAGAGAATGGAGACCTGGAGATTTCTGTTAAGGAAGTAGGGCTAAGAAACACCTTCCCAGTGCAGAAGGAGAAGTAATGTAGCCTGTTGGGATTGCTACTGCATGTTTGGATGCATGCGCCTTGAGGAAAGTTGGCTACTATCCCTGGTTATATCTTAACATAACTTGACTGTTGAATAACAGCTGCTGCATGAGTGGTCTCAAAACTTTAGAGGCAACTTTGAGAAATTCCAGAAGAAGAGTAGATTTCCTCCTCCAGCACACCTAGCCTGACATGGATGTACTGTTAAAAGTACTTTAGGCTTATATGGGATAGAGAAGCCCTTCAGAAATTATATGAGACCAACCAGCTCAAACTTTTTTTGGGGGGAGGTGTCCATGAGTTGTTTTCTTCTTCTTCTCTTGGCCTTACTGGTTAACACCAATCTTTCTCCTTTTCACTTGTCAATGAACTGTTCATTGTTGGAAATGGATGAGAAGCAGATTTTTTTGTTATGCTGCTCAGAAGACCCCATTCAACACACCATTGCCTTTCTGTAGTCTTCAGTAAGCATCATGTCACTAACATGGCTAAAATGAAGAGAGCATAGAACAATCAAAGCAGAACTGTAATCTGGTTAGATTTGACAGGATTCTAAGTATATAACATACTCCTTTTGCCCCTTCTCCCTTCCTTTCCCTCCCCACAGTTCTCCCTTCCCAAAGCCATGTACTGGAATATGTAAAAAATTAATTGGAAGAAATTTTGACAGCAGGCAGATTTTATCTTCAGGCATATGAATTGCTTAAATCTATGAGCTTGGAATAGTATCTATGTTTTAGGAAGTCTGTCTCTCCCTTCCTGTGTAGCCAGTCTACAATTCAGATTTGAATTAGATTTTTGATGTAACTGATGAGAGCTACCACCTTCCTTTGTTTCCCACCATTTAAAGAGATGTATGATAGCAAAGAAAACATTTTTAACTACATAACCTTGTCTTATCATGGTTTCAAAACAGCAATCTTTAAAATGTAGCTGGAATATAATTATTTCTGGCATTTATTCCTTATTACAGATCTCATTATATATTATCGACCACTCTGTAAACTGAATTTTGTGTCATGTAGACACAAAATGTACTTATACCTTTTTAATAACTATATTTTAATTTTTAATATTTAATAATTCTTCTGTCTAAACCCCACATTTTTCCCAGAATCAAATACTTTGCTCATGTAATAAAAATATTTCTCTATCTAATAAGCATCACTGGCATTTTATTACTGAACAAAGAGTAAATACAAAGGGAGAAAATTTTTTCACCTAAATGCAAAATCCCAAATGGAAATATGCTTTCTGTCATTTTAAAGAAGGAGCTGCAGCATTACAAAAGGAACACAAACGTGTGAACTTTTTTCTTCCCTTGTCTTGCAGCTGATCTACTTAGATGGGTCATTTTGACATCCCTCTGAAAGGTATGAAACTCCTGCATCAAGGAAATTGCCTATGATTAAGGGATAATGTGAAAGGATGTTTAATCTTTTTTTTTTCTAGCTCACCTAACACATGTTAATGACCATCAAGATTTTTTACCCTTTCTTGTTAAATGAAAGGGAAGACTTCCTACTGCCTTCTAAAAAAAATTTACCTTATCCATTGTTCCTCATGCATTTGACTTGAAACACAAATGCATACACAAATGCTAGAAAAAATTCATAGTTTGTCTGTTCATGCTACATGAAATTACTAACTAGTTAAAAAATACTTAGCAGTGATTTGTATTTTACGGAGATAATATACATGCAAAATTAAATTACACAGTTTCTAAACATGAAATATGTACACAGTAGAGGCAAAACCTCTTACTGCTGTATATCTGTTTTAAGAAATAATTTGGCATTCAATTACTTTTCATTTCTGATTTTTACCACAAAATATGGAATATGCTAGTTTACTAGGAGGTCTAGTAAAAAAAGGTGGGTTTTTTTTTACATGTTTCGCACATATCTTCACTCTAGCTGAAACTCACCTAATTTTTAATTCATTCTATTGAATTTACCCTATTATGGAATGACTTTATATAGGTTCCCTTCTTGTGTAATTACTAAACATGGTGTGTATATGTAAGAGTTTAATTATCCTAGATTTATGCCTGTGATTCAATTTCCTGTAACTACCACAGATCCAATTGCTTTACACTTTGAAATGAATTACAGGAAAAAATATCTTGTAAGATTTGAAGATCCGAGGTAAAAGGACAGTAGCTCAGACTGAACTTTCAGGAATCCCTATTAAATTGTTTCCTAACAAATTTTGATATTATATTCTTGAATTCTAAAACGTGGTAATTACTGGTGGTGAATGATGACTTATGAGGCACATTCAGCAACATGCAACAGGAAAATATCAATTTTCCTTTATCAAATGCCAACGAAGAAAGCTGAGACTTTCCACTCACTCTGGAAATTGATTATGTAGTTAATCCACTAAAGAAATATGGAAAAGGAGAACTATTCCAGGACCTCAGGAATACAGATATTAAACATTAGTAGTAAACAATATGCTGATACACAAATATTTATTTTCTCAAGTCAGTCAGTTGCGTAGCAGTGCTATTACAGCATCAGCATACTTCAGAATTTCATCTTCCTCCTTTGAGAAAAAATATCTGGTTTAAACAAAACATCTCCAAAATCCCTTAGATGTGTTTTTAAATTATTTACATTCAGATTGGCTATGCTATTAATTGTACTGCCTTCTAGAGTAAGTGAATCTGGGCAAGGCAGGTATAAAACCTAAAGATTGCTGATTCATACTCCTGGTTTTTAACGTCCCTGAGTTTTAAAAGCAGGACATTCTAAACAGAACCACTTGTTCAACTCCATATTGAAGGCGCAAGACTAATATTTTGAAAACCTCTAATTCAAAGACCTGTTATCTTTGCTTGACCTTATTTCCTGTCATTGGCAAGACGTGAGTTGCTTCTATTCACTCTAATAGCCATATAGTATAACCCTTGCTGTGAACAACTGCTATTTATGCATCCCTTTGTAGAATGCTCTAGTCTTGGGAAGTCATATGCCTGCCTCAGAAGGGCCATTTACAAACAGCCTCTTGTTTGACCTAAGGGGTACAACACATTGCTTTGCCCTGTACTTTTTGCCATGTACACTGTACTTCCTTCCTCTTATGTTTAACACGGCACAGGTGGTTCTGTGGTTCAAAACCAGGTGTCTGAAATCATCTGCCGAAATGTTTACTGTTTTACAATTTTTAGCTGGATTTCAGAAGTTATGAAAACGCAGTTATTTTTCTTTGAGGAGGAAAAAATTATTTATCATGGCTTCTCCCCATTTTGTAAAGAAATTATTTTGGTGTCTTACAAGACACATTTGTCATCTGGCCAAATATGAGTTCAAACTAAATGCTCCCTTTCCCAGAAAATCATTAATAGATCATTGATTAAAAAATATATAGGAACAAACAAGTACTAGGAATCTGTATTTGAAGAATTATAAACCACCTTTTCCACTATTAAAGGAATGGCTAATATACAAATTATAGAAGGTATTTTACAGAACAGTCCAAGCATGAAAATGCTTTGAAGCCTCTCTACTTTTCTGGTTTTTACTTCAGTAGTACACAGACAGCTTTGCACAAGTAAATGTATCTGCTTGAGGTTGTCCATAGCAGAAAAAGAAAATTCCTGTTTTCCTTTCTCAATTCTGTTGTGCTCACAAATAACTAGATCTCAAAATAACATAGAATAATAAAATGATACAGAAACAAAGACAATTGTGTATACATGAAGGCATTAGAATATGCATCATCTCTATGTAATTAGGAGAACACTATTATTTCTTGAAGCATGAGTTTCTATTAGGATAGATTAACTATGCCAGATCCCCATTATAAAGATTAAATTAGTCAGTAAATAAAGTTATTTTGCACAACTGTGGTCATGAGAATTTTTCAATAGGCTTTGAAAGAATTTCATGATTTTGATTCTGAGTGGAGAAACAGACAAAAAAGGCAAGTCAGACAAACATGCAAAAAAAATTACCCTGCTACTGCATTCTATCCCTCTGTTACAAGAATTAGCTATTGAATACTGGAGTTATGTACCACAAAGCTGCACCTATTAACAATGCCATCATCCATTTTGAAATGCATGTATTTTGAATTTTTCCAGACAAGGTAAGGATTGGTTCATAAGAAATCGTACAGACGTAACTTATGAAGCTTACCTCGACCAGTGAGAATTCATAGCACATATATATTAAAGTGGGTGAGGCATTTTATGATAGTTCATTCTGAGAAAACAACAGAATTTTTGAGCACAGAAAACTGATGCAGTGGAGCACTTGATGCTATGTTTCATCGGTGGTTGTTAGCTAGGGTAGGGAAGAAGGAGTTGAAAGAATTGTGAGGTGCATGATAATTTTGGTGGGGAGAGGTGCCAAAAAGAGGAATTTTTGGTCAGACATGGTTAAAGGAGAAATTACTACTGTAATTAATCAATAATCAGTTTTATGACCATCTCATTTCATAAGATGACAAAAAGGCAGAAAGTGACAGGATCTGGAAGAGACTGATCAGAGCAGCACATAAGAGACATACTCTTGAAGACTACAGTAGCAAAGGTAAGATGAAAAGTAATATATAAAGTACAACTATGTATTTAACAAGTAATAATGGGTCTCATCAGCTGGAAACAACAGAAGAAAAAAAGAGAAGTTTCAAGAGGCATTACCTGATCATGGAAAGACTGAGTTGTCAACATGATAAGATGTGAAAAGACAAAAGGGATCCTGGAATATAAAGCAAGGTATTTCCAGGGGCAATAGTCAAACATTCGTAACAGTGGAGAAAATGTTGTTCAAGCCTCATCTGGAATACTGTTCACATTAGTCCACATTTTAAATAACTCTTTGTTCAAAATTGAGTGACCAAAGAGAAGACTTGCCGCATTGATAAGATCCTGGAAAAGAGAACGAAAAGGATCATGTGGTACAATAGAGTGAAGTCTGCTAGGGTAGTTCTTTATAAATGATAGAACTTCTCAAAATAGGAAAAAACTCATTTAATTTTACAACCAAATTAGTGCAAGAATAAATAATCTAGCTCTAAGCAATTTTTTTCTGGATTTCAAAGGAAGTTTTAACTATTAGAAAAGTGACATTCAATGAGAGCTTTCTATTAAGAATTGAAATATGTAAAATAATTCCTGCAGGTTATTGATTTATTAATATAGTTTCTCTCAAAATTAAAATCAGGAAATAACAGTTCTTTCTTTCCCCATTTCCTCCCACCACTTGCATCAGCAGAGAGTAAACTTGGCAAGAACCACTTCACCAAGCAATAGTAATGGTAGTACTGTACTCTAAAAAAATGTTGACCTGTTATATTGAAAGTTTGGTATATGGTTACTTCCAAAAGAAAACATACCTTAGGATGTGGTAAAGTGTAGAAAGATCTTTTTACAGTCAGCATGAACATTTTAATTTCTCGTTTTTGCAGTACATGATGATATTATGGTAAGGAGTTATTAGTATGTACTCTATGACTTACTGCCCAGTCCTGCTCATTTAACTCAGACCTATCACAACTCCTTGTCAGACAAGGCAATTCTTTTACATTAATTGTGCATTTGAGTAAGGAATGCAAAATTGAATCCCCATTTACTACATTGAAATAACATGAAAAAACCACACAGGGTATATGAGAATTTATATTTTGCATTGATTCAGTCTGTTACACAGCTGTTTTCCACATTTAACACCCATATTCCAAATTTTCTTACTACTTGATAAATCACTCAGAAAGGTTCGGGTTTATGAATATCTTTTATTCAAATCCTCTTTCCGGCTAGAGATAATAAAGTGGACAATGTTCACATTCAGGCACAGAAATATTGATAGCCTGTTAGGAAATCTGAATATTTCTGCAGTAAGCCAGTGTTGCTGCTTCTAGCCTCACTCTTGCCAGTTTTAACTACTATTGCCAGGATCACAATGAGCAAATACACTCTCTAGTGCATTCGTCTATACTGTCACCACAGGAAACAACTGAACCAAATTGCGGAGGGTAAGACTTGAGACTTCAAGCTTAGGGTCCCCAGGAGCTTAGTTTTCATCCTTTGAAGTATTCTTCTTTCAAAAATCAAGTTCAGCCATCATTAAAATGGTTGGGTGTTCCTTATCCAGTGCTTTGGCCATAGATGGCAATGTGAAAAGCAGATAGAGCTGAACACGTCAATTGCACACTTATCTAGCCGTCTTACCACCGCAGTAGCCAAAATGACAACAGAAACTTAGCCTAATCAAGCTTTCTCCAAAAGACGTACAACTTTACAAAAGATGTAGCCAAGCCCCTCACTTTCAGACCAGCACCCGAACTCCTGTGTTAGAACCCGACTTCCTGGCCAAAACAGTGAAGTTTTCAGTGAAGTATGATCTTGCTCTGGCACAGTTCTTCTGGACAAAGCCAAATTTCTCTCCTGGAGTTGAGTACTCCACCATGCCGCTGAAGACTCTGTGATTAGAAATGTTTTCCCAGCAAGGGTAGAAGCATGTCACCCAGCCAAGGTGTGACATGTTTCATAAGTCTCGGATGGCAACTTTCATTAGTAGGCAATTAGAAGAATAGGAGACACCATTGCTATTTTCCCTTTTTCAGGTGATATCTGAACATATCTAGGATAAAAACAATGTAGCTAGGTCCCGGAAGACCTGTAGATTATTGAGCACAAATATGGGGCAGATAATACCCTTTTAGAATCCAAGTACATGCTTGAGATTCCTAAATGCTATGACAAAATTTTAAACAGTAACAAAATAAACAAGGATAGTCTTGTTATAGGAGTCCTGGATAAAGGCTAGGTTGTTAGAGAAGTCTGGCTTGATACAGCCTGGCTTTTCAAATTCAAGTGGGGTTTTGCTAGCAACTCAAGTGAGGTTATCTCTATATTATACCTTACTTTTGTATGTAAGATCACATGGCCCCTGTTTTAGACAATGGCATCTTGACATATAATTATTAATTATCAATTAATTAGATTTGACTGTTTTAGTGATTTCTCATCATGTCATCAGTTTAAAGTAAAACACATAACAGGGATTGTTTTGCTTTGGTGTTTTGTAAAAATCAATTAATTCAGCAAAAAGTAAAAAAAATGCAGCCTACATATGCCAGCAAGAGCTCAGTTCCGATTCACTTCTGAATCTCCACCTAAAATTGCAACCCATCAGAAATCACATTTTTCTTCCACTATCTTCTATATACCAGCATGCATCTTTAATGTTTTTGGTAATTGAGCCAGCACCTAAATATATCAGAATCTAGAGTTTGTAATATTTCTGTTTTCCAACTTTTTTCGTATAAGCAGTTAGATAGGGTACCATGACTTTCAGTTGTAGCACCTTAGATGGTGTCAACACAGTAGCTGTTACTGCCTTCACACAAATGTTACCTATTTCTGAAGGATTCATAAATGAAACAACAGGGTACCAGTTTTTCTTCAGTAGAGCTAGCAAGCTTTTGATCTCATTGTGATCTCCAGAAGCTACTCCTAAAAGTACACTGGATGTGAAAACTGTCCAGAAATTTACTTCCCTGCTTTTGAAGTGCCATAGTTGGCTCCTTAGCTTAAACTTGTTCTGCAAAAGCCTTCTGCATGGTGAAGACAATGGGCAAGGACAAGCTAATGTGCAGAAGCTGGTCTGGAGAAAGATGCAGCACCATCTCTGTTCCTCAGCCTGCAGTTCCCACAGAGCCAAAGTGTTTGGATGAATGACCTTGGCTTCTTATAGGAACTGACAGCCTGGGGAATAGAAGCCATACACTTCCCAAGAACCTGGAAAATAACTATCCTCTCTGAGGGAAAGGGTTTGATGATCAAAAATGCTTCCTATGGATTTAGCACTGTTATCAGGATGCTGAGCAGATACCACAGTCATATAACGAGAGGGTGTGTTTAGTGACAATATCCCCCAAAGAAAAAAAAAATGCCCTGAATGAAAAATAATCCTTAATCTCTCTCACATACATATAGGTACAGATAGAACACACCATTTGTTTAATGTGAACATGAAATTCTTCTATCAAGTGTTTAGTCACCCAGAATCCTGAACATATCAGTCTACGTCATAACTGGCATACACCAACCAGAATGTTCATCTGGAAAAAATATATGCCACCAATTACCCATTACATGCTGACATTTTCCTTACTTCATTTGCACTTTCAATAGAAAACAATTAGCCAGTTTAACTGTTCATAATGTTGGTCTAATACTGTGTATCTTACTGGTTGCACAAAAGCTGTGAGAACATTCAGCCTTTTCTCTGCATCACCTGACCCACCAATCACTTTGTGCTAATATAAAATGCCTCTCTTCTGGAAGTACGAGCCAAAGTTAGATCCTGTGCCTCCACAGCAGGCAGAGCAGAGCCCCTCTCCACGGGGTGGAAAGAAGGGATATGTAATAATTCTCACACAGCCCCCCTTACAACAAGCCGACAGTTTGTGCAAGCCTAGGAGCCATCCCTTCAATGAATCCTATCTATTACTCTTCTCACAGTTTAATGGACAGCTGATATCAATACTGGAATTTTATATTCAAATTAAAATATGTGTAAACACAGTTCTGGTTTGTGCCTTTTTTTTTTTCCTTGTGAATATGCATGTAAAAGGCTAACATGAGCAAAAAATTCACCTTCTCCAAAACAACTGTGTCTCCATTTCTCTGCTTGATGAGGTGAAAAACTACACTAATCCAAGACGGATGCTAGTATCATTGCACAGTGCATTTCTGGAAGATGCTCAGTGTCAAGCACAGCAAGAGAACCTACACAGAACATAACAGATGAAAATCTAGCACAGAAAATAAACAGAGTTTTGGACTCAAGCAGCTAACATGAAAAAGTCGTTCATAGAGGTTTACCTACAACAATAGTTTGGGCACTAGCTTGACCTGTATACACCAGTGTGACAGGCAATCTCCTCTTCCTAGTGCCAGGATATTCTGATAGCAACTTTGAACAGAGTGATCAGGGGCACCTGAACAATGTTTAAGACAACTTTTTGGTCACATTACTGCATTGTAGACCAGTGATGATAATGTCCACCATCCAGTTATATGTCTTTATATCTCTTATGATTAGAAACATAGATCAAAGATACAAAACTCTTCCTGCAGGGGCAGAGAGAGGCAAAAAGACATAGTAAAGGTTACATGTAAGGAATCAGCATTCCCAGGACAGGAACTCAAGCCCTGTCTGAGCAGTCTGGGACCTGCTCAGAATATGTGGAAATCTCTTTTCTCTGCTGTAAAGAGCAGTGAAAAGGGCGCACACATTTGTCAACAGGTAGTGCTGCACTCCATGTCAAAGTGGTGCTATAATTGGCATCCAGCAGCCTCGCATAAGGCCACATGGTTAGAAGAAATTGCTAGATTATTTGACTTGTAAACCCAGTTTGAAATGCTAACTGCAGAGTATTTGTCTGAGTGATAAACTCTTTAAGGAGAAACCTTTGATCTCCAGCCAAGTAAAGACCCTTAAAAGTCCTGAAGTCTGGAGTAGCCAGCCCTAAAGACCTTTGTTTGCAGCCATCACTGGAAGAGGGGGAGGGAAAAAGCGTTTTGCACAGTGATTGCCTAGAAGTTTGGCTTTGCTTGTAAAGCTGGAAGGTGAAAGGCCATGCTACCCCTTTCCCTCCCCCCAACAAAAAAAGGAGGTTATCCAGCTTTATGGTATAAAGCAGACCTTAACTTTAAACTAATGACTTGGGCTTAGCAAAGATTGTAATCTGAAAAAAACCAAATCAAACCAAACCAAAACAGAATTTTATAGACCGTTTTCTTGCTCATGAACAAACATTTTTAAGACAAAATTTGAAGTGGCCCGTGATGTCACTTAAGTACCTTGCAATAAATTATCAGTTTCTAGCACTGAAATGGGAAAGAGTTCAATCTGCACGTTAGTTCTGGTAGAAACACTTACTCGCTTTATCACCAAGTTCAGACCAACTCGCTTTATCACCAAGTTCAGACCAACAGAATCAAAGCTTGCACGTGTTCTAACTGTCATTCTTCAGCATCACTC
>JAOEHY010012163.1:25817-57414 GCA_025447955.1 Psilopsiagon aurifrons
ACTCGCTTTATCACCAAGTTCAGACCAACAGAATCAAAGCTTGCACGTGTTCTAACTGTCATTCTTCAGCATCACTCAAACTAAAAGCAGCAGTGTTGTGCTGCCACTACAGCCACCTCAGCAGAGAGGACAGTTGAACCATATGTGAACTCCCTCCTACCACCACACAGGCAATCTCTAGGGAAGACTGACAGGGTTACTAACTTTTTCTGCTTCCTGAGTTTATTCATGGATAATATTCTTAATTTCCAAAATTCCTTCTGCAACAAGGAATTGCAGTTAAAATTTAAAAAAAAAAAATAAAATCCACCAGGAATTTTAAGTCCCAAATGCCACTCCTTCTACTCCCTCCTGTGTCCTTTCACCACCACATCCCCTGGACAAAAGTTCACAGCTCACTAGCAATGCCTGTAAACGGCAGACTTTTTACTGCTAGCTTCAGCCTCTGCTGAGCTCCCAAATGGGATGGTGTTGCCTGATGGGGTCATCTGTTTACTTGAAGCAGGACTGGGATCAAAAGTTCATTTTCATAGACTGTTAAAGGACAGTGATATGCTAACAACTTCAGCCACCGCTGAGTTGGGCTGGATGTGACTTATAGGTGAATGACACCACATGCCAGCCACCCTGTTTCTTACAAAATTTGTTTCAAGAACCTTCTCTGTATCTCTCATGGCACATGGAAACAGCCATCTTCCATACCAGTCTAAAGGGTGTACCTGTAGGCAATCTCTGACACATTATCTTCCCCTTAGAGGTCACTAGTGATTCATTACAGCATATTTACAGACATCCCACTAGCCACTTGGATTTGTTTCAATGAATCAGTAACACTCAATTTCTGACCAGCAAGATCTTACTCATCTTCCACGTTTGGTCACAAGGAAAACTCTGAGAGACTTACTGTGTGCAGAGCATTAAAGATTAAAGTCAGCACTTGTGACCCAGTCAGAGAGTGAAGGAGAAAGAAAACAAAATAATTAGAAAAGGTGAAAATTTAATAAATTTTCAAGTCTTTGGGCAGCAGAACTGAAAAAGTGAGCAACAACTCACATTGCTTCCAACAGGCAGCCCCCTGGAAAGTGGAAGAAATATCACAGTGAATGATCTTTGGTTTAAAAGCTTGAATTATTTACACTTTTAAATTATTTGACAGTGGGTTTTGCAAATTAGCCATAAAAATCCAGTCCAATTGGGAGTTAAGGCAAATTTCGACAGAAACAGACAGGAAGAATTCCTTAATCAAAGAGGGACAGTAATAGCACGCAGCTGAGACATCTGCCTGTAAGAAAAAGCATTTTCTCCTAGAAAAGCGTGAATTTCTTTTTTTTTTTTTTTGTTTTAACTCTCATGGCACATTTAAACCTTCAAGAGGAAGTGAGGGCCCAGGTCACCAAATCCCACCCTCCTCCACACAGTCACCCAGTGCCGAACTAACTCCAAGAAGAGGTGGAGCCCTGTCTGCGTTTTCAGCTGTCAGTCCTTCTCACGCAGGACAGGTTGTGCCCAGCTCTCCAAATTCCTGTCCAAAAGCCAAAGACTCAGGTCTTTGATGGCATGTCATACGGCCATTGCATGGCGTGTTTTGACTACTTCATCAAGTCCATCAGAAAAAGCTAAGAAATGGTGTAGACCCGTGCCAGACCCTTCTTCAACTGGAGAAAAATCAGAAAACTTGGAAAGAAGTGAGAAACCCTAGCGCCCTGGGCAGTACCATCACAGCCTAAGGGACTTCTGCAGTCTGTAGAAGCGTGTCTGGTAGCACCCATTAACTACTCTCAGAATAACAATAGCTCCTTTGCATCTCTGCCCATCCTCCCTGTCCCAGTTAAATGAGCTATTTCCCAGACAAATAAAGACTGGAGAGACTGCCCTCACTAGGGGTAGGAGACTGGGGAAGGGAATTCAGATGGGAAACTGCTGATAGACTTGGGGAGATTGGGCCGCGCTGAGCACTGCTACGGGAGATGAGGGGAAAGGAAGAGCTCACCGGTAGGAAAGCTCCATGTAGGGAGCATGAGAGGACACGAAATCACAATTTACCCTCTGTGCAGGAATCTGCAGGAGGGAAAGGAAGCCACAGGGGCAGATACTAGGAATCAGGACATGCAGGAGATTAAAGGAGGATGGTGAAGACTGAGAGGGAGGTAGCCCTGGTGCCTGCACCGGGTTAGGCTTCAGGAGCTGCAAAGTGCACAAATGTTCAGTAAAATCAGCAGACTTGGGGCTAGATTTCTGCTTTCCTCACAGTTTTCTTAGCATACTGATATCCTCTCCATAAGAAGAAGTTGAGCAAGCAGGATGGCAGCCACACTAGCCTTGTCCCAGGCTGGAGGCCTCATCCCACTGTTACCCCTTTTCCGCTTTCAACTGCAAGGACAGCATGTCTGATTCAGAAGCTTCTTCTGAAATCCTTGTTTCCTCCAGCCTCTGAGAAAAGCACCATGCTTTAGAGGTGACAGGTCAAACTTCAGCTCCACAGTATATCTGTTTCTTTGCCTAATGTAGGTAATATGAAGATAAACACATATTTTACATATTTGCACCTGACTTTGTATAGCTAGACGTATAATTATACACATTTGTATAGCATGTGTAAATATTTCTATTGTCGAACCTGACTGTGGATTTCATGCTGTCAGAAAAAGCAATCTGTTGCTTTTAAAGAATTCAGAAATGCTTTTTGCTACTTCTGCTAAAAACAACTGTTCCAAAACCACAATCATCCACAGCTATATGGAGTAGGACTTTGAGAAGTAGGAAGTTCAGCATATGAAGAAAGACTAAGAAGACAAAGACTTAATTTGTTAAAAGACATTGGGCCAAAAGTTTCTCTACAGCAATGTTAGTTTTAAGAAAAATCAAACAAAACCACTTCAAGTCTGCATCACTGTAAGTCAGCTCAAGTCTGATAGCTGTAAAGTAAAAAGCTTTGGGACCATCATTACTGGGGTATCTAACATCTGTAACTCAGCAGTGACCTAAGAATCTTTGCCATAGCAGCCACCCTGGGGATTGAACTTACTATTTTCTCCTGCAAGAATTTTGTTTACAGCCCTGGTCTCCTCTTCCTGGGAGTGAGAAACAAATCTCTCTATAAAGTGTGAGGTTGAAACACTTCAAGTAGCATGAGATGAGGAAGGAAACCCCTCCCATACTGCGTGGCTACTTGCTTGGCTGGCAGAGAGGCATTAGCTGTGAGTCCTGCAAAGGAGATTCATCTTCAGGCTCTCTTTTAACTCAGGGGGAGTTTCTCAGTGAAGCAACTGCCAGTGAGAATACTGCAGTGATGGCACCTCTTTAGCCATCCAGGGGACACGGCTAGGACATGTGGTGGCAGTCTGGCATGTTCGGAGAAGAGCTCTGGTTTAGTAACACCTGAGGTCTGCCCTGTTTTGCAGAAGATGATCTGTAATGTTGCATCCTGCTCAGATCTTTCACACCAACCTTTTCCTGCTCAAATCTTTCACACTAATCCTTTCTCTGCTTAAATCTTTCACACTAATCCTTTCTCTGCTTAAATCTTTCACATTAATCCTTTCTCTGCTTGTGCCTTTCCTAAAGCTACCACTGTCTTGCATTCACAGCCAAACTACAGAGTAGGATCTTTTGGTGTGAAAGATAGTGTGATGCTGAAAGTGTGGCCTCATGAGCCACTGCAACAAAAATCCTGTTTTATCAGAAATTATTCATTGCCATCAATATTCAGGAACTAGAAGATTAATGCCCCACTAAATTGTCACAACCCAAAGAGGCAGAGAGGCTTGGGGGTGACAATGAAAGCATATTTGGGAACATTTTGATGTTAGGACCTCCTCAAAGGTAATTCTCTGCTGAAAGGATGAAGCTGATCAACACTGCAATCAGAACACTACTGGCAGGCACTGACTCAGACGTCTCCTGATTTCTCCTTCCCAATCCAGCCACTCCTCAACTCCCTATTAGGCATGTACTGATGCTTCTGTACGCAGAACAAGCTTGCTTGTACATGCAACTCTGGTTACCCTTTTCGGCAGGCTGCAAGAGCAAGGAAGTTAGCAAAGGGTGTACTCACAGGAACACTTACAGGAGAGAGTTTGAAACTCAGTTTCCCCTTTTTCTCTACCAAGTACACTCTCTTCAACAAGCCCCTTCTTAACATAGCTGTGATTTTATTTTCCCCTTCATGCTGTAATATGTGCTGAATTTTGATGAGAAAAAACCAGGCTCAGTTCATGGCATTTATTTATTTGAAAGCAAATGCAACATTTCAGTGTGTATTTTGGAGTTATGGAGAAGAGTGCTAGGTCAGCTGTTTCTCTCAATATGGATTGAATTCTTATATTTTTATGTGATCAATTTAAGCAAATACTTTTCTTGAATACACAACTGTGGGTTTGGTTTTTTTTTTTTCTAAATATTCCTGACACTTTGGTCTTGCATTAAAGTTAATGTTATGTCTTTATGTAATTCATACAGTAGCCACAAGCACACACACACACAAAAAGTTAATTCCTTAACTGTGGCTTTCCTCTTTTTATGTTAGCAATTTCAATTCACTGGTCTAAATAACTGACAACATGGAATATAAAACATTCCCGCAACAATGTAGGTCCAACAGCAATTACGTTGATTTACTCTGGACCATGTTAAGTTCAGGGAGTAGGATAAAAAGACAAGAGTTTGAAACTTCTTTCACACTGATGTAATAAATTCAGTACATTGCTTTAAAGTTAGGGCAAAATAGCTGGTAACTGAAAGTCAAAAAAACCCTTGTTTTGTTTTCCACTGTGATAGAAAACAATAGATTATGGGAAAGTTCTTCAGAAGGTGATCAGAGGAAAAGTTCACCAGCATCTATCATGGACTGTGTCTCTGTGGCCTGCTGGGATAGGAGGGAGGGACATAAAGGTGTCAGCAGTTGAACTGATACGGTAAATCACAGTAGGGCTAGTAAAGCCCAATGGCAGCCTAGTGTAAATGCCTTCAGACTTCTATTTCTTCCCCGAGGTTGTACTCAGGACACGTCCCCTCTTTGTGACCTTATCTCTAGGGCAGTGGGTTGTGCACTGGTCTCTCCTCTTTAGTTCAGGAGGACTAATCCATTTGCAGGTTAATAAAAGGTGAAAAGAACAATCACCAAGGAGCCACCAAAATAAACAAGGAGTACCTTTGGCTGCTTAAGAATTCTCAGTTTTCCTCATCAGCTTGCCCAGCCTGTCTCCTCCCTTTCTTTCTACATACTTCAGTAATAAATACATCTGTAAACTGTTGATTAAAAAAAAAGAAAAAATTACTAACTGTATGCAAAATAAGAGAACAACATGGCTATACCTTAAGAAGTAGATGGTTCCACTTTGCAGGCATGAAATTTGTCTCCTTAAAATATACTTTCATGTGTACATCACCACAGTTAGATCTGTGATTTTTTCTAGACATTCTGACCAACAGTATGTGCATTTCAGTGACCAGCACGCTCTCAGTCCCAGTTAGAGGAAAGGGTCCCTCGGAAATGTCACAAATCTGAGCCATTTCATACAATGAGCAAAAAGGTCATGACATGCCATTACTTCAAGCAATCTGCTGATAAGATTGATGAACTTTCCTCTTTAACTGCTAGACTTATAATACACGTGCTAACTTGTTGCAGTGCTATAGGCAGCACCATTAGCATCAATAATGTATATTTAATATAACAGCACCAAACAGCAAGAGAAGCCGGGACAAGAAGGATAACACTAAGTTGAAAATCACCTGTGCGCTATGTAGCCAGGGTTGTGATGCAGTGCTGGAGCAGTGGGGCTGTTTGCCTCGCTGGTGGTTCCCCTTTGTTCCCACCCTCTTTCCATTCTTGTCAAAGTTAAGGGCAATTCACAAAAGAGGAGGCTATTGCCAGGTCAGGGAGCAGTTTCCGATTACTCTGTGGTCCCTAGACTTCCCAGGGAAGACCCAGAGAGAAGCTGGGTGTTTTCTGAGTAAGTAAGTGAGTGATGTAAAGTTGCAAGTAAGTGGAAAAAAAAACAATTCATGCAGGCTGGCACTACTATAGCTAGCTGGGCACTACCCAGACCCCTCCTTCTTTTCCCATAGGATACAGGCGGGTTTCTAATTCAGAGGGGCCTAGATATAAAATAAGGGCTATTAGGTAAAGCATTCCACAGCCCATTGCTTCTTTCAGTCAGGTAAGTCAGCAAGCCAAGAAACCCAACATCTACCATCATTCCACTGCAGATTCAGATCTAATCCTGAAAAGATGTTTGTTCTGCTGACATTTTACTCAGATAAGCAGTATATTTCTGAGGTAGATATAGATACATTAAATTAATGTTTAAATGTAAAATTTATAACTTCTAAAGCAGGAGGGGAAAAACAAACAAACAAACACAACAACAAAAAAAACCCTTAATTTGGTGCTTTTCCCTCAAAATAGTAATTCCTGGAGGAAGCTATTTAATTTAGAGCATCACTATCTAAGACAACTTAACACAGCCGTGGTAAATGTGTTGCCTGGGCACATCTCTTCCTTAAACTGTCTCAGCTGTACCTGGACCATGGCTCAGGACCTAGATCTTCATATTGACACTGAAAGTTACAACCTTCAACCACCTCAGAGTTACTGACCTGCCTCCTATGTGAAAGAGTGCAAATGAGACTGCCTTTTGGTTAGTTTTATCTCTGCAGAGATCCTTTGAGGGGCCCTCAGCTCTGGAATTTATTCCCCCTTTGCTCAAAAACAGCCTCCAACAATCTTTGACCTGTGAGGCCCAAATCCAAGGATTTTTTCTGAGAGAGGCATAAGAAAGGTTGGCATTTGTGGGTGTAGTAGGAAAGCATGTTGTCAATAGATGATTTAGTCTTTGGTTTATAATTTTCTTGTGTTGTGGCAGTTATCCTGTATGGCAGTGTAAACTTAACCCGTGGAGTCTTAGACTTTCCTAAACGGTCATAAACTGGGGGGAGAAATGCATTTAAATCAACCAGTGTATGAATGCTTGTGTTTTGGTGAACAAAATGAGCTAGCAAACAAGTACATCATTAGACATTTGCTAAAATGATCCTTCTAGCCTTGCAAATCACACAAGTTCTCAATGTGTCTCTGGGATACCAACAGCATACACAAGTAAGACAGTGTTGTTGGAACTGCTGACAAAGGAACAAATAATGCTTTAATTAACTGAGAATACTTAATATTTTGCCCTGCCTATGTTGCAACAGAAAAGCGAGTTGTAAACACCTTCTAAAACAGCACTTTTTGTCCTACTACCAAAATTCTCATTGTCACCTATTTTAATTGGAGATTCTGTAAAAGCTGTCTCTACTGTTCTTACTCATTGGACGTAAACAGATTTGGTAGATATTTAATTTCTAACCCACCCACAAAGTTACATTAATTTACATAACTTAATGAAGGCTGCATTATTCATTGAGCTTCTCATATAACATTTTTCATAAGACATTATTAAACAAGTGAAGCAAGCCACTCTAGTAATGAGTCTTCTCTAAACTTGCTGCCAGTTATGTTTCCTTTCTCCTAATCTATCACACTAATGATTGCAACTAACAAACTTTTAAATCTTTGCTGCCAATCTGTATATGTTTTGCATTGCATGCTGGGTGTATAACTTGACAGAGAATTTACAATACAAACCGCCTGGCTCACAAAACTATCCGGATTGAAAAATGCTTAACAAACCTACCCACTCTTTTTTGTTATAATAGAGAAGACAACTACATGTAACATAGTACCTTTAAACCATAAATAAAGTAACTGCTTTGGGTCTGGAACATACGCTACTGAGCAGTATGTCCCAAACACAAAATCTGTGACTGTCTTTTATAGGTTAAAAAACATTGCCAAAAGTCCATAGATTGAAGTTTGGTTTATGTGAATGTTCAGCAGAAACACAGACTTCCATGGGAACCTATAGTCCTGCATGGGATCCTGTTAGACTGTTGTAGGAAAGATGGTGTGTAGTAACTTTAAGGTCAAGAAATTCTGCAATGGGCTGCTTGCACTTGGGCTATTTAATCTGCACTTGGGACTAAGTCAAAGTAGCTTGATTTTCAGGGAGCCTAAGCAGTGCAGCTCCATTTGAGACAGACAGAAAATGTTGAGAATGTATACCTCATAAAAATAAATTCCAGTGCTTAAAACAAAAAGAGAGGGATGGGTCTTGGGATCTAATTTTATGCACATTCTTTTCAAATGACCAGGGCATATTCTTCTATCAGCATTCACCCTGAACATTTCTGCCAATGTGTAGAATTAAAAAGACACAACCATGTTCTGTTCTCAAAGATGACTAGATGAAGATTTGTAAAAACAGTTCTAAGAACTTCCTATAGCACTTAGGTAAGTATCACTTGAAAGCCAAAAATTGAATATTGTACATGTTACTAAGTATTTTTCCTGGTACCTCTCCAAAGGTTATTCTAAATCACTGACCAGAATAAAATAAGACAACATAATAGATTGTAATGGGGTAGAAAGAAGGACAACCTTTTTGTCAGACTCTCATTTTGCAAGGTCCAGGAAGAGACTCACGTAAAAAAGAAAATGTCAGAAAAGTAGGTGCAAAACCTTAAGCATACAAGACTTCAAATTATACTGTCCCTTCAATAAGTGCTTTCATGAATCAAAAGAGAAAAACAATACTTTTCTAGCAGAACTGCTGAAAGCAACATGAAAGTAACTTGCCCTCATTTCACTAGGACAAAATAAATAAAACTGATCAAATTACTTTTAATTAATCAATTTTGTTTTTCCAGGGAGTTTTTAGCATTAATTTGCATATTTTTTCTTACTCATATAACCATTACAAAAATTCACTATTACGTCTTCCGACCTTATGTGGCAATAATAATAATCAGAAATTGATTTATCAAGTAGCATTCCTCAATGTCAACTTATACCAATGTCATTATTTAATGTTATTTTTATTCAAGAATGAATATAACTGTATGTTGTTAAGAACCACACATTTGCATACATTCGAGTAGGTTTAGGAGAAGTGTGGATTCCAGTAACCCGCCTTACTCTCAGAGGAAGAACAACATGCTGCATATAAATAATGGGGGTTTACTCCAGGACCAAAGGATAGCACCTACTGAAATGTGTCCATTTGTCCAGAGAGACCTTCTCAATTTATTTTTTTTTTTTTAATGACAGGTTAACTATGAGGAGGAATATGAAATACCCCCAAAAGGCCC
This sequence comes from Psilopsiagon aurifrons, assembly GCA_025447955.1. Lineage (NCBI taxonomy): Eukaryota > Metazoa > Chordata > Aves > Psittaciformes > Psittacidae > Psilopsiagon > Psilopsiagon aurifrons. The sequence continues at coordinate 35,007 of JAOEHY010012163.1, forward strand.
AATTAAAAGAATGAGCACTCCTCACCGGATCTGGCCCTGTAATGTGTTTCAGCTTGTGAGCCTTGGAGCACAAGTGGCCTTCCACAGCACATGGTAACACCTGCAAAAGGAGAGGTAGCGCATGGATCTAGAAGCTAGTTGTTAGCAGTGAAGCAGGCTGGTGTGGCTGCTTCTTCTTCCTGCCTCTTTCATCTCTGCTGCAACACCGCAGCACTAACAAATAACATTCATGCAGAGGGCTGGAGCAATGGATGACCTCATCTGCCTAAGAAAGCAGCTATTTGTATGGTGGATAATTTTTCAGCAAGATCAGTTCCTGGATCCGCTATAAAAAAGGGGTAGAAGTCAAAGGTGCAGGAGCTAGGCAGCCCCTAAATGGACACAGTCTCAGCATGTGCCCACACCAGCTGCTGTTGAGTGGGCAAAGCTACATAATTGTACCAGAGCTCACCTGAAACTGGTCTGCAGCCAGCATCTAAGCTGTCAAAATAACAGCTGCATAGAGGAGATTAGCAGGGGTTGTAAAACCTGCTCAAGAAGTTGGGCAAATATTTTAGCAATTAACCAACACTGAGGTCCGTATTACTGCAGCTACGCTGCTACCATTTATTGGGATGGCTTGCTTAAAGCTAGCTCCAAGATGCCTAAATTACACAGCAGTGACAGACCGTTTAACTACAGAGATAAATTATACAGGAGCAGTGCCTAACATCAGTTACATTGTCATGATTTACAACAGCTGAGGATGTGCCCCCAGATATCCAGACAATATAAAACAAAATATATGACTTGTTTTTCTCTAAACATTAAAGATTTTTGAAGTTGAGTCAAAAATAAAAAAGGAAACAGATAAATGCATGTATGACCTTATATGAACACCTTGAAAGTGTGTTCATATTCTCTATATTATCTGGGAGGCACCTAGATTCCCATTCTTTATTAAAAAAAGAAGTAAACTAAAAACGTTCCCACATATAAGACTTCAATTAAAAATAATAAAAGACGATTTAATCTAAATTAAAGAATACCAGCATCTACTTGGATTTGTAGAATGCTGTAATGTTAAGGCATAAAATGTTAATGAAGTATACCAAGGCAAGAGTCTTGCTGGTGTCTAGACTTCAGGTCACCTCCAAATCCCAAACAAGGTTTGCAGTTTTATGCTACTATATTTGTAATAAGGCATCTTAAACTGAGATCACTTACCAAATCCCTGGAAAACATAGTGGTGCAAGAAGTTTGCATAGTAAAAATTATTTAAGATTTTAAACATTGCCAAGAAGACTCAAGCAAGATCTAAAACAATCTTTTGTGTTTTAGGACTTCAAAAATTGAATATGGAATCATCTTGATTGTTATGCTCATACACAGGCTGTACCTAAGGTCTTACATTGAAAGCTTATGCAATTTAAATGCTACCTGGAAGCACATCAAATGTATTCTAAACACATACCTTAAAAAAAAAATAAAAATCTGAAAACTCACATATGCTATTAAACACCTGCAGTGATTTTGAGCAACTTAACTCCATCCTTAATTTTGACCTTGGAAGAACATAATGGAAAAGGTACTGTTTTCCAGAAGCAAACAGAAAATTAAATTAGTCTGTACGGTGCTATAACTACTCACGACACTGAATTACATTGGTTTACATTGTAGATGTTTATAAAACCAGCCTATGTTGTTTGACTTTTAAGGGAAGACTAATAGGTGTAGGAATGGGGGGGAGGACCTTATGGTTAAGCCAAAACAGAGGTCATGCCTAGGGCATTTTATCTGCCCTGCTTACACACCCCCAGGGAATTGCATCTCAACAGTTGATTCCCCGTTAATCAATTCACATTAGTGCCTCCCTTTTAGTTTTCACTTTGCTGAATTCCAGGAAAGAAGTTCTTAAACCAAATGCATGCTCTGTCTGTGACCTAGTCAGAGCTGTTGCATTTCAAGAAGAAATCAGCAGATTTTATTTGCTCTACCAACTGATAAGAGACACCTTCATAAGTAAAGATTCATAGCCAGCAGACTCAACACAGAACAAGATCCAGTGGTCTGTTTACAGAGGTCAGCAGTATATGGGAGCAGAGGACATTTATGGGGGTTTTTCCTCAACCTATTTTCTGTAGCTACAGAGAAAGACTCCTGTAACACATTAGTCTTCTGCTTCTCTTTACTTTCTTATTTACCACGGCTCAAGATTATGTACTCGATAAGGAGACCTGCAGCACTTGCTACCGCTCCAAACTCTCTTCAGTGAGCATGTGTATGTTTTTGCACTGCTCTTGCCATTTACAGGCTAAAACTCAAAACAAGTTACTATTCAGAAATGAGAGCCACACTGGGAGTGGGAGGCAGGGGAGAGTTACGAGCGCAGAAATAGTAAATAGCTCATTCACAAAAGCAGATCTGACTTTACAACCAAACCCTTTAGACCCATTGGTTGAGCTACTATTTAGCATACACACAGACTTTCATACAGAGGATCATCAAAAATAAACTTTATTATCAAACTCAAAATTCACACATTAAACATAAGACCTAGACACAAATAATACTGAACACATTCTGAAACAGTAACCATTTCAGGTAATTCAGCCAAGTAGCTAGTTACCATTGTTTCAAATGTCTTTAAGAACATTTAATGCATACACCCATTGTGAAACATCTTCAAATGCTTAACTGGCCAGCTTTCAATAAGACTTAAATAGGGGGAAACTTATTTCTATAGAAATAACATTATCTAATTATGAATCAGAGACCCATAATTGTAGTGCTTGGGGAAAAAAATATCATAGCCTTTTTTGAAATATTTGAAGTCATAAATAACTATTGTACATTTACAAATTTAAATAGTTAAAAGCCTTTGTTACTACAAAAGTTACTATGTACACATTAGATGCTATGGAGAAATCCAGCCAGAGGCAAGCGTTGAGCTCTCAGATTTGACCACTGAAACCTATGAATTTTGTAGGCAGATTGTCCACAGGGTACACTATGGGGCCAGTTTTCATTGTAGGAGGTCCGTTCAGCAGCTGCCAGTCACAGCTCCGTGCTAACTCCACTGTAAATATTTTCAGAAGAACTTTTGCAAACTCTTTGCCCACGCAGCTCCTCAAGCCCCCACCGAAAGGAATGAAACTGAACCTAGAGGAATCCTCTGGAAATGGAGACATGAAGCGATCCGGGTTAAATTCCTCCTTGTTGGTAAAGAGATCTGCCACATCATGGGTATCGCAGATACTGTAAATAACATTCCAACCTTTAGGGATCTGGTAACCCTATCAAAAGAAGGGAAAGAAGATATGAAGTGCATACTGCGATAAATAAGGTGAACTGTCAGTACAGAACATGTTGGCACACCCCAACTCCCACCTAGGTTCCTGCAGGTCATCTGAAGGCAGATGGGCTACATAAATGCATCAGTACTTTGCTCTGAGGAGTTAAGCCCAAGCCCTGCTTACATTTAGCTCAAGGGTCTTGAGTGCAATTCGAAATCCTCCAGGAACAGGTGGGCTCAGCCGGAGGGTCTCTTTTATGACACAGCCTGTGTACTTCAGCTGCTCCAAGACCTCTATGTCCAGCTGCTTCTCTTGGTTGGGACTGCACAGTAACCCCTAGAAAAGAAGATACTGTCATGACATTCATGGAGCGGAGCGGGCAGGTAGGGCTCCTGGCATCTCTCAGAAAATTATGTTTACCTGCCTTCCCCCAAAAGCAGGGACCAGCTGGGTCAGAGGGAGCCCAGTCTGGGACACCTTTCCTGGAGGTACCTTCCCACTGCCCCCTTCTGTGAAACGGCTCTGAGGAAGGTACACACCTTCACCTGCAGCTCTTTCCTCACTTTCTGCAGGACACCATGGTGGAGCCCTAGGAAGGCAATCAGTGACGTGGCAGCACTAGCAGTAGTTTCATGACCCCCAAACAGCAGCTCTGTAGCAGACTCCTTCAGCTCCTGACACAGAGGACAGAGGAGGATTAAACCAGGGTGTGAACACAGTATCTCTTCCAGGCCCATTCTGCCACTTGTGCAGCCCTGTGCATCACTCCCATACTGCAGCAGACACCCAGGGGTCAGGATGGGGGTGGCGCTTATGCTCCCTGTGGATATGGCTCCCTATCCAGCAGCTTGATTGCAGCCTCACCAAACCGGTGTACTATGCAAGCTGGGAAAGTGAACACCTTCTGCCCTCTCTTTTTGGCCCCAATAAATAAATGTAATGCTGACAGAAGGGCTAGAGAAAAGGGACAGATCTGGCCCTGGGGAACCTCACCTGCATGTTGAGCTGCCCCTCATTGCCCTGTGTGTGCTCCATAAGCAGCTGCAGTGCATCCTTGTAGCCACCCTCAGGTTCCTTGCGGGCCATCTTGGCGCGGATATTCTCCTCAATCTTGGCATGGATGATGTTGCGTGCCCGCAAGCCCTGTCCAAGGAGCAGGGAGAGTAACATGGGACTTGAGCCATATTGTCACCCCTCCAGGCTGTTCCCTGCTGCCCTGGTTGCAGAGGCACTACTCTCCTCCCCACCCCCCAAGCCTTACCCGGTAGAGCCCGCTGAAAGGCACATCTATGGGGAGGGAGAAGAGGTTGCGGATCATCTCCTCAAAGGCATCCACCAGCTGCTGCTCGCCGTCGGGGCTGGCCTGGGAGGGCTGGAAGCCCAGCAGGATCCTCATAGCGATGCGAAACATGAGGCGCTTCACCTCGGGGTACACCAGCAGGTAGGGACCGGTGGCACCCAGCCACCGAGCCAGGCAGGCGTTCACCTCCTCCTGGATGACGGGCACGTAGTGCTGCAGCGCTTCCCGGGAGAAGGCCTGCATGATCACCTGCCCGGCAGAACAAGGAGGAGAAGAAAGGGGCCACTGGCTCAGCCGCTGCGCCAGGGGCCGCCGCACCCGCTCCCCTCCCGCCGTCGGGCCGTACCTTTTTGCGGTGCTTGTGCTGCCCGTTGTGGAGGTTGGAGAGGCAGCCCGAGCCCAGGATGGTGCGCACCGATGCGGGCCACTGCACAGACACTAATCGGTGCTCGCCCAGCAAGATATGCCGCACATTCTCGGCTCCCATCACCCGCACGGTGGGCCGCCCGAATAGGTGAGTCTTGTAGATGAAGCCGTATTTTCTGCGCTTCATCTGCAGAAATTTGCGCCTCTGACCGGGAAAAGGGGGAAAAATAGCAAAATAAATGTTAAACGAAGAAGAGAAAGGAGCATGAAAAGCACCTCTTTTCCACCTGGGCACGGGATCCCGGCGAGGCTGCTGCTCGTCCCCCGCCCTCGCAGCCAGAGGAGGAGCCGAGGACTTCTCTGCTCCCCGCGGCGTCACGTCGCCTTACCTGCAACACCATCTGCAGTGTCTCCCCGAAGAAGGGGAGCCCCATGGTGCCCGGGGGCAGTGGGAGTGGGCAGCTGGGGTCACGGCCGCTCACACAGTACAGGTCCCAAAGCTTGACGGCAGCCAGAAAGAGCAGCAGGGGCAGCAGGAAGGTGCACAGGACGCTAGCAACTAGGGCGGAGAAGCCCATGGCTAGAGAGCGAGTCCAGCCTGGCCCCCGGGAGCTCGGAGTACGCAGGCCGGGCTCGCCGCTGGCCGCCTTTTATACCCTTCCCAGGTTGCTGCCCACCCTACCTTGGTCGATATATTAGTTCACCCAAAGTTCATCTTTAATTGCGGATTGTGGCCTGGCTCCTCCCCCCGAAATCTTTAACTATTTGCTTTGCGCGGCGCAACCCTCCCGCCCCAGACAGCCACCGGGGGAGGAAAGGTGCTGCCGGGCGCGGTTGCCTCCGCTCCGGGCTCATTGCGAAGCACCACTCCCAGCGAGCGAGCAGCGGATGCCGCCTACAGCTGACAGCTGGGGACCGACTGCTCCTCGGATTTATCGCCGATGCTCTCTAGAGACCAGCAGGTTGCACTGAGCAATGTCCCGCTCCAGCACCCGGAGACACGGCTGCCCAGGGATGCCTACCTCCGGGGACACTCCCCAGCCGGTGCCGCTGCTCTCCGCAAGCTACGGAGCTCCTTCGCCCACCCGCTTTTGTCGCCAGCTGGGAACTGCGAGCCAGCGGCCCGAGCCACGGTCCAGTGTTGGGAACCGGACGGGGCGGGCAGTCCCCCATGATGGGAGAGCCCGGCGGGCTACCGGGCAGAGCCGCAGATGTGCCGCCACATCGGTCGAGGAAGCTCCGCTGTCCTCTCGTTCACCTCGAAAGGCCCGGCTTGTATTTCTGCCTGCCGCGGAGGAAGGAGCCGCGGGCTGCTGTCCGTCTTAGCCTCCCGAGGCAGGTTCAAGCGCGGGTCACTGAGGGAAAGGGAGGTGAGAGCGGAAAGGAAACACTAAACGTTCCATGCCCGGCTCTTCTCCCCGGGACCTGCTGCCCACCCTTTTCTGGGGCTCGCCGGCATCCCGGGGCCGTCGGGGCTGACGCGGCCGGGGAGAGGCACTCAGCGCCGGACGCGCACTCCGCCTGCTGCCGCATCGAGGAGAGGCTCCCTCCTGGACCCGGCGGTCCGGCACCGATGGCCTCTCTCCGGAGAGGAGCGGCGTCTGCTGGCAGGGGCTGCCGGCGGGGCCCCGGGAAGGCTGCTTTCGCTGGGACTGCCGCTGCGTCCCTGCGCAAGAGGCGCCTTCCGGGGTACGCGGCCGCTAGCGAAGGGACGCCTGGCGCGGACCCCCGCGGCAGGGCCGCGGGGGGAAAAACTGGGCCTCGGTTTGCTCCGCCGGGCGCTGTTGTTACCAATAAACTGTCGTGCACGGTTTGTTGTTGGGGAACCTTTGTTTGTTTTGGTTTTTTTCCTCTTTATTTCTGTTTTTCTCCTTTTGCCTCCCTGTTACTTCTGTTCTCTTGCTCTCAGACAAGTTCAATAAAAGCTGGGAACTGTGCGTGCGCTTGTGTAGGGGAGGGGGAGATGTCACTTTTAATTATTATTTTCCTGACAATCAATACATCCCTCGGGACCCTACCTCCTCTTTCGATGCCCTGCTGGAGCGGGTCTGCGCGCCTCCGCGGCCCCTTGCCCAAGACTGGGGTACATTCTCTCGCCCCCGCCGGTGCGCAGCCCCTCGGGGTCCGGCGCGGCTTCGCGGGGCCTGGCTGGCGCTGGCCGGGAGCGGCGGCCGGGCCCTGACCCGGCGCTCTCCCCTTGCCGGGCGTTGACCTGCTTGTGACCTACAACACGGACCGTGACATCTGCGTGAACCCGGCCGGCAACCGCGCCAAGTTCACTGTCTATCAAAATAACGAGATACGGTGGCCTGAGCACCGATAATTGCCACAGGAAGGCTTTATTATCTCCCCAGCTGTGTATTCCCCAGCCATCGGCTCGAAAAGAATCAAATGGTAAAGAGTGAAAGGGATAATTAAAAACATCTTGGAAGGGGGTCAAGAAATTAACAGCCTAATATGACCAAACTTGGATTACAAGTAACAATCATTACACTTCGTTTGTAAATGCTCTTGTTTATCTGCAAACAAAATCAGTTTCAAGTCCTTTTTTTTTTTTTTTTTTTAACTAGATCCATGTTACATTTTCCAGCGGGTGGCTACGGGGCTCGTTAGCGCTCGGGGTAATTGTTAAGCCCTCCCTTGCCCGGTGCTGGGCGCTGCAGGCTCTCCTCTGCCCCGCAGCCCTGCCCGTGGTGGGAGCCTGCGTCGCCCGCTGGTCACAGCCACGCCAGCAACTCCTGCTAATTAAAGTTAGTCATTGCCACTTGCAGCCACCACCTACTGATTTCACCTCTGATAGCCAGAAAGATTCACCTTTCAGGACAAGGTCAGGAGGGGCAGAGGCTCTGGTTCACTACGGGGTCGACCTGCCAACAGCGCTTAACTCAGCCCTGCAGTTCAACCTCTTCCAGATTTGACCTGTCACATTTGGGAGCCACATTTCTGACCCAGGTACAGTTGTGCCGGCTGCGCAGCCCTCTGACAGCTAACAGCAACACATGCCCTGCTGCAGAGCTCCAGCATGGAAGTACTAGGGGGGCTGGCCAGGGCAAGATCATTTGTAGCCTGATTGGTATTGAAGCAGGACAATAACAGGGCAGCCCCCCAGAGTATTTCCAGAGGGATCCTGTCTTTATGCCAGTTTTCTGCCCTCACAGGTTGAGCTGCTGCTGTTTTTTCACACAATGCACACTGTGCCACCAAGCCCAAAACACACAGGAAGGACAGGGTGGATGTTTTCCTCGGCTGCTTCCATGCAGGATGTGTGACAGTGGGGAGCAGAGGTGAAGCTGAAAGGAGCTTATTAGCACCTTGCTGTGTAGCAGGGAGCAGAGCTCAGCTGTGTTCTCAGTGCAAGCAACAGGACTCACTTAATTTTACATGGGAGAGAAACACCCCATGTCTCAGCAAACCAGCTGGTACTCAAAAGCCACTTAAAACGATGCCCTTGGCACCCAGGCTTAGCCTCAGGTACTACCCCTGGATGGACCCACAGAGATGCTGCCCTGGCACTTTCCCTGGCAGAGGCAGGCTGCAGAAGGCAATACAGTCAATTTGGCCAGCCAGGCAGCATGGGGCCTATGTCACTTTGCAGATGCCCCCTCTGCAGTTTGAACAACACCATAAGGAACAGAGGACCTCCTGCCAAAAATCAGACACATTCAAAAATGCCCCATTTCCAAGTGTTTATTCCCCAAAGCCCCATCTCCTGCTTCAGGCTGATCCCTCTGTCAGGCTGCAGCTGGGGAGTCCATCCTGCAGGGATCCCAGAAGGGGGCTTCATAGCAGATGCCTAGCAGCAGCACAGTGCTGATGCACAACATACATGGCTACCACTACTGGGTGAATGAGACATGTCTGCTTTGTGCCAGCTGTAATAGGAAGTGCAGGAATGAGATTAAATATTTACAACAAAATACACTTTTCACCCTGTTATTCTAGCTAGAGCTGGTGCTGAGGATTGGGCAGCCCTGGCTTGTGTTTTTCCACAAAAAAGATGAGGCTCTCTCCCACAGAGAGCCTCCTCATCTTCCCACCTAAAAAGCTACACTGTGCAGGATATTGGTCCTGCCTCTACTGTGTCATAGCCAGGAGATAACCACATGACAGAAAGGCGCTGTGAGCCTTGGCTGTAGGACTGGGAATTTTGTGCCCTCACCCCTGTGACTGGAGACCTGCATGAGGAAGGGTTTGGCTGAGCACCAATGGGGGGATGCTCCCAGACACCATCTTCATTGGGTTTTGCCCGTGGGCTGGGGCTGAGTCCCCACCTGATGCTCAGGGGCAGGATTCTGCAGGGCCTTCCCTACTAGCTTGCATGCCAGGAGGGGAAAAATAAGACCTTTGGGGTTTTGCTCTGCAGCGGCCCAGTGCCATGGGCAGAGCAGAGTGCCCCTGGCAGCCATGGTGGGGCATCAATACCAGGGCTGAGGGGGCCAGCAGACCCCTGGCTCACCCCTCTTTGCTTTGGCCAGGCTGCAGGAGGTGGAAGTAGAGCTGCAGCCCATCGTCAACAGGATGCACAATGGGCACAGTCTGCATGGCAGGGTAGCTGGGGGTGGCCAGTTCCCAGCAGGCTGTGCTGACCAGCTCAATGGCCAGCAGCTTAAGAATGGCCTGTGCCAGCTCCTTGCCGATGCAGCTCCGCACCCCTCCACCAAATGGGATGTAGTGGAAGCGGCCCACAGCCTCTGTCTGGGTGGCACTGAAGCGGTCGGGGTCAAAGCCACCAGGGGGGCTCTGGTAGACGGCAGCTGTCTCATGCGTGTCACGGATGCTGTACATGACACTCCAGCCTCTGGGGATCTGGTAGCCCTGTTGAAAAAAATAGGGGAGGATAGGAGCATTATGTACCTGTGCAGCCAGCTGTGCTAGTGCAGTGAGCAGAGGGTGCTGGGGAACAGCCCCACCACACTGCCCATCTGCTTTGCAGCTCCTTTTCTCCTCAGCCCAGCTGTGACCCACAGAGGGTGCCGAGGGCCACCTTCGCCTCTGTTACACTGCCAAGCACCACCACAGTGGAGCTTGCAGGTAGTGGCAGGCAGCAGCTCCCCAGCAGCCCACCGGTGTGCAAGGCACTTACATCTAGCTCGAAAGTCTGCAGAGCCGTCCTATAGCCTCCCGAGACTGGGGGCAGAACCCGCAGCACCTCCTTAATCACACAGTCCAAGTAGCGCAGGCGGCTCAGCTTCTCCAGGCTGATATCCGAGGGGCGGCGACAGCTCCGCCCTGATGGTGCCTGGAGCTGGGAATCAGAGCAGGGACTCCTCCGGGGGAAGGTGAGCTCTGGACGGGCATTAGGCTGGCGGCAACCTGCCTCTGCTGAGCCTGGCAGTTGGCTCTGGTCCTCATGAGCATCTCTGGCCATGGGGCAGGTAAGTGGCCTCTTACTGTCCCTGCTCTGGGTGGTGAGGGTGTCCAGGCAGTGTCCCAGAGGGCAGCTCTCACACTGCTCGTACATCTCATTGAACAGGAGCTCCTGCCTAATTTTTTCAACCACTGAGGGATGCTTCAGTAGCAGGAGGATCAGAGAGGTGCTGGCACTAGCCGTGGTGAAAAAAGCAGCAAATATGAGCTCAATTGCTGACTCCTGGGAGAGGAAAGAATGTTTTGACAAGTTTGAGTGCCATTTAAAACTGGTTGTGATTCAGACTGTTCTCACCTTTAAAGGTTTTGTCCCTGTGCAGGAGGCTTCAGCCTCCCCTTGGCTCTCCACAAACCTGCACCCACCCTCGGTTGGCAGAGACCAAAACAAGACACCCTTCTTCCATTTCTGTACAAACTGGATATACACTTGCCAAGTGACTAAAGCAGAAACACAGCTGAGATGAGTGCACATCACCTTAATTCAGCTCTTTTGAGCTTTCCTTCCCAATCGGTAAGGTCAGGGATAATGTAGCAAGGACTGCTCTTTTCTGTGGTCCCTAGCACTATATAATGGCTGGACTAGAGGCTTTTGCCAAGATGCAGCTCTCAAGGCCATCTTTCAGCTGAAACAAAACCTCTGAAATAGCAGATCTGTGATGACTCCTATCACACCTCCTGCAGGCGTTAGCAGGAAGTTTTACATTCACGAGGTAGCAGACCCAGATGAAAAAAAATCTCTCAGTTCTAACGCTTGCAATTAAAACCCAAGACATTTCTGTAACATGGAATAAATTTAAGGCAGGCTCTGTGATTTGAAATAACAGCCTGTATGCCTCCCTGCATCAGCCTCTGACAGTGTGGCTACATAAGCTGTGACACGATGAGAGATCATGTAATTATTCATGTGTAGTATCCATGTGAATACTAACATAAATTAATCCCTCTTAATCACATTCTGAGTCTGGCAATTATTATTTTTTAATAATTATAATAAAACATTCTATTAGAAAAAATAATATACTAAATAATTACAATAAAATTACTTTAAGAATATACCATGGTTCTAATTGTAGCTAATAATCACTGTAAAGTCTTTCAAATATTTTCAGTTTAGAGGTTACACTTTTACAAAATATTTATAAAACTTTAGTCTTTAGAGAGTTTTCCTTGGATACCTAAATAAATGGTAAAACTACTTTTAGACTATACTCAGCTGCTGTACCCATGCAAAATTGCTTCAGACCTTGTTATATAAATGCAGTGTGTCATCCACTGACACCAAGTGACATGGAGCTATGAATGGTATGGTACAATTTTCTCTCAGGGTCTTTGGCAAAATACTATCCGTATTAGGTTGCTACTTTTGGCCCAGTAAGGACTACTTGCTTCATCCCTAAATCACAGTGATGTGTCATGTTGCATCATACTGACCCACAAGCTGGATAATCTAATTAATGACAAGTGATAAGGTATGTCCTGGAATCCATTATTCCATCCCTGGAACCATTTTGGTACATCATCTCAAGAGATTTCTGGGCTTGCAGCCCCAAGCAATACAGTGGCGTGAAGTATAGTGCTGAGCTATGCCAGATGCTGGGAGATGTTTGAGGAGCACACAACTAGCTCTAAAGATTTCCAGCACAGTATTTTGATGGTTACCAAGTACACATTGACGTACAGAGACTTGGAGCAGCCATATAACCCTAGCAGCATCCTAAGGCAGGCTGAAACCTGGTGGCCATGAAGAGGAAAAGTAGAAGGGGCTTTTATTCCTTTTTTAAATACCAGCTGTCTCCTAATGCAGAAGCACAATCCCACCAGAGCATATGGGCCTATCAAGTCCAGGCTTTCTCAGTTGCACTGGAGATGGCGTTCTCAGAGATGGTAACAGAAAGGCAGGAGCCAGCATCTGATGTTGGGTTCTCAACAATCTCACTTCTGCCCCTCAGCCCAGGTCTTTCAAACAGCCACCAAGTCAGAAGGGACACGGCAAGGTGGGGAGCTCCTTACCTTTAGCTCTTGTATGGTGAATTCTTTGCCATGCTCCTTGGCACTGTTTATTATGAAATCCAGGGCATCGCTGTGATCCTCTGGGTTGTTTCTCTGTAGTTTTTCCTGTATAGCCTTCTCCATAAACTCATGTAGCATGTTCCGTGCTTTAATTCCCTGTGGGAAGCACACATAGTTCAGTAGAGACTTAGGAACCAGCCTCCTCTACCAAGAGACAGGAGGACCCAAGTATGGCAATCTTTAATCTCTGGATCTGTAAGAGCAAGAACCAATCAATCAGGCCCAGCGCCTTGCAAGAGGCAGCAGTTTAGGGGGGATTGCTGCAGATTCTGTTGCCAATCAAATACAAGTCCCAGGAAAACTCTGAGAAGAAAAGGCAGCAGTAAACCCATGGTACTGAGTCCAGAGACATCTGTGCTGAACAAACCTACAGTTGTATAAGGTCCAAAAGAAATTCACCCAAAGGGACAAGAAGAGGCAACTTAATAAAACTGAGTCCAAGCAGAAAAGCACATCTGAGACAGGAGTAAATGAGCTGCTTTACCAAGGTATAGTAGATAAAGACACATCAGTCACACCCAGATCATCTCTGATTGCGTTGCACTCTCAGCAAATCCAGAGACGGGCAATCTCTTTGCAAAGTGGGATGGATGGAGTCAGAGTGTCTGGCCCTGTATCAAGATGCCTTCTGAAAAAGCCAGAAGGTCCAGAGACTTGGGATGAAAAATGGTCATGACCAGATGTCGAGAACAAGATACAAAGGCTGAGAATTGAGGTGGGAAGGACTGGACAAAGGAAACAGGGCAGGGAGCAAGGGGAAACACAAGGGGACCTAAATGCAAGTTCAAGAAGTTGGTCTAGGGCCAGGCAAGCTGTGGCTGCCCTGAGAGAGAACAGGGAGGGATGGGGGATGAAAGCTCACACTGGTGACAACCTGCAAAAGGAAACTGAACAGAGGAAACAAGAGCTTTGAAGTGATGGAGAAGAGCAGCAGGGAGGCTGGGGAGAACTGGGACTGGCTCAGTAAGGTGAGCTGGTGAGGCAGAGCTCACCGTGGAAAATGGGACATTGGGCAAGATCTGGCTGAAAGGGACAGGAGTCTTGAGCTGCAGCAAGGGTGGAGAACCCAAAGCTGGAGGAGGGAATACAGACTGAAATGGGAGAGGAGAGGTGGGACACAGCACTGATACCTAGAGCAGGAGTGTGGGGAGGCAGGCAAGGAGGGGCAGGCAGCAGAGGAGAAACTGCTGGTTGAAAGAGGCACAGGAAACTGTTCCTCTGCCATGATTCCCTCCAGGACCCTATTGCGGTCTCGCTGTTGCTAGGGTACAAGGAACCAAGGATCGTAAGAGGGCCTCAAGTCCTTAGCCTGCTCTGCTTGCACAGGGAGCACTAAACTGAGGTGCACTGCCCACCTGCCTTTGTGCCTATGCTCACAGACCCCTCTGCCATGGGCTGACATGAGTCCAGGCAGGATGAGACAGGACAGGACCAGACATGACAAACTAACCAGAGCCAACAAAGGCAACACATGGGGTGAGAGACAAGAGGAACCCTGTGCTGTACAATGAGCTGGAGCCAGTGCCCAGAGATGCTGGAAGCCAACCAAGAGCAGGTGAGAAGCACAAAGAGAAGGGGAGAGAGCTTGGATGGGCAAGATACCAGGCTCTCAGACCCAGAACATGCCGCAGATGTCCTGGTCCATCAGAAGTGTGCCTTGGTGGACCTGGGGCCAGAGGGTCTGTGCTGCCAGGTCCCAAGCCCCTGCTCCCAGGCAGAGGGAGCAGCGCAGGCAGCAGTACCTTGCGTAGCCCACTGAAGGGTATGTTGAGGGGCAGGGAGAAGAGGTTCTCCACAAGCTGTTCAAAAGTTTTGGCCAGGTCCTTGAACTGCTTTTCTTCCAGGCGGAGCCCCAGCAGAATCTGAGCTGCAATGCGGAAAGTTAAGGTTTTAGCGGAGGAATAAACGGCGATGGAGCCTGGCTCCATGCACCAGCCCCGCAGCTCCCAGCTCACAACCTTCTGGATCCGCGGCAGATAGCATTCCAGGGCAGTGCGGCTGAATACTCTGGCCAGGATCTAGGAGGAGAAGGGATGGAACAGAGGCAGGTGGTTAAAGTGAGGGGTCCCATGTGCCACCGAGGCTCAAGCCTGGGCAGGAGGTGCTGCCTGGGCTGTGTGTGCTGTTGGGGCAGCTGTGAGGCTCACCTTGCGGCGCTGGCGGTGCAGGTCACCAATGGAGCCAAGCAGGGTGTTGGAGCCCAGGATGATCTGGGTGCTCTGAGGCCACTGTGTGCTAACCAGTGTGTGCTCACCCAGCAGGATCTTGCGGATGTTCTCAGCACCAGTCACCCGCACCACCGGCCGGCCCAGGAGGTGGGTCTTGAAGACGTTCCCGTACTTCTCCCTCCGGGAGCTGTGGAAGTGGGAGCCCTGGGGGCAAGCTGCAGGTCAGCCCAGGGCTCCAGCCAGCCCCTTCCCATCCGGCCCCGGCCCCCTGCGCCTTACCTGGAGCAGCCAGTGCAGGGTCTCTCCGAAGAAGGGCCAGCCCATGGAGCCCCTGGGCAGAGGAAGGGCGCTGCTGCGGTCCCGGCTAAGGCTCCAGCGCAGCGCCCACAGGTACCGGCACAGGATGACCACTAGCGCCAGGGCCAGCAGCGCCAGCGCCGCCGCCTCGGGCCAGGAGAGCCCCATCGGCATCCTCCTCGAGGGCAGCAGCAGACGGGGCGGGCGAGGGGTGGCGGCGGGTCCACGCCTCGGGGCACGGGAGGCCCGGGAGAGCGGCCCCGGCAGCCGTCAAACTCAGGGGCCGGCGACGGGAGCTCCGCGGCTGGCCCTGCCGGGTGCTGCCCTCCCGGCCCCTCTCGCCTCCTGCTGCCGGTTCGCCCCTCGGCCACATTTATATAGATATTGGCCACTTACGCCCGATCCACCTTCGGAGATGACGTATCAGCTGCATATTTAAGCAGCGCGGCCAAGCGCGTTGATTGGAGCGGGAGAACCGGGGAGAGCTACTGAGGGGAGCAGGGCGAGCGGGGCCGGTCTGGGCAGCCCCCGTCTCCTCGGGGCGGAGGTCCTGGTGCACCCCCCATGCCAAGGAGCTAGCGGCCACTGCGCTCCCCGGCCCAGCCAGCGCCAGCCCCACGGCGGGACGGCGGTCCCTAGGCTCAGGGTTTCCTCTCCGCCCCGCGTCCACAGGGAAGCCCACTCGGGCCGCCCGGCGGACGCACCGAATCCCGTCCCGGGCTCCCCCGACCGGGGAGCGTCCCAGCCCCGCTCCACTGGCTCCGTCGCCGCCTCGCACGGGCAGCTGGGGGAATCCTGCAGCCCCTTCTCCCCTGGCCCACACCCTGCTGTCGAGGCTGCCTCGCCCGCCTGCCCCGGGGCTACATCACCAAAGAGCCGGGACCTGTGCAGGTCCCAACGAAATCGGCTCTGACGTGCGTTCCAGAAATTAAACAGGAGTACGGGCGAGGTTTATAGTACTGTATTTAGACCGCCAATAACTTAAAAATACAGCGAAAATGTACATTATTTTTACATGTTCCGTTTGGTTTTTATTTGTCAGACATTCTCTTGTTGTCTAAAATAGCCAGGGGGGACAGTGCAAAGAGACCGGCGGTGGGATGAAATGCTGATCACCGGGATGGGTCTGGCCGTAGAAAGCACATACTGACAAACAGATGCAGCACAAAACCAGCAGTGGCAAATCTATTCCTTACTGCAACCTGGGGAAATAACCCGAGATCTTACAAAAGTACAGTTAGAAATAGTAACCCTGAGGAACAAACCCAAACCAAAATCTCACAGAACTCAAATGGTTATTTACATTCATAACCTCAAAATCAAACCCTTTTGGAGAACAAAGCCTATAAGCCCTAATGCTAAATAAATAATAAGTTTACTTCTCAGGTAGTTTTCAAAGGTACTAAAAATCAGATGATTTTTTCATACCTCCAGACTACAAAACCTGGTATACAAAATTATGTCCAATCACTTTAAGGCTAATATACATTTAATGCAGGGAAATGATAGGCAGCATCTGAAATGCAAGTATCTCAATGTTTAAAAAACATTAAATTAGGATTCATCCAGAAAACAGCAACTAAGAGATCGTTTCTCAAATAATGTCTGTGGATATTTAAATAATATATTTACAGTTCAGCTGTTCTATGTACAATACAATTGAGCTGGGGTTTATTGTACAGTCTCATTTGTCACCATTTGTTTACAATATACAAAATAGTATTCGATCCATTAAAAATACGTACAAAGATTGTTTGCTGAAGACTCCATGTACAAGCCATTGACTGCATTTTTCCTTTACTTGGTCAAATTAATGTATATCAACTGATATAGTTATTTGCTTGGTAGAAACAGTGGCTAAGAAATACATCTTGGCATGATGAGAAACAGTCGATGTAACAGGCCTATGTGTGCTGGGACATACCATTCACTAAACTCCTAAGTTGCTTTACTACAGTCTCTATTAGCTTCTGCTTGTCACGATCGTTCTTCCTGAACTGAGCAAAAATATTGTTCTTTTTGCTAGAGTCTTTCATTCTGCAGAAATAAAAAAGAAAATGACACAGAGATGTTGGAAACATAATTTGAAAAGGAAAAATCCGGCTATTTATATAGATGTATTTTTGTTCCTCTTTTGATCTTTTTGCTAATAAGAACCAAAAGATTACAAAACCTGTTATCTATTTGTTCTTAAATTAAATTTCCACTACGCGGAACTCGTTTTAACAAATATTACTTTCACAAGCATTAAGCAAATACAATTTCGGCAGGAAACTGACCCTACCAACTGCGTTCAGAAAGATGCAAAGCCGTGAGTCTCATCTGATTCTACGGTAAGTTCAGACTCAGCAAACGGCACGTTTTGTTCACCGACAAATTACCCGATGTCGGTGCTGCTGATCTCCCGCACCAATGGATTTTAAAACGAAATTCGGGAAATGCAATAAATTGAAGCAACAATATTTGTATACGTACCCCCTGTGAACTCTGCAAATCACATTCACCGCAGGCAGGAGAGGAGAGAAAACACCGTTAGAAAATGTCCTTAAACCACCCCATATCTGGATGCAGGTTTTAAAGGCAGGTTGACACTCGGCCGGCGGCAACGCACCTCCCTTACCCTGCCCCCCGACCCGCGCCAGCCGAAAACGCTCGGTGGCTTTACCACCGAGAACCTGCTGCACCCCCGTTCCCCGAAGCGGCAACTCGGGCAGCCGCGAGCTGCCACCGGAGCGTGCCGGGCTCTGGCCGCGGCTCCCAGGAGGCGGGTAGGCGGCCCCGGTCCCGCAGCCGAGCTCGGAGGGCTGCGGCGCTCTGCCCGGCCCCGCGCCCGCAGCGCCGCCGCTCGTACCCAGGCCGGGCACTTACTTCTCCAAGAGCGTGAGGGCCGTGCTGGGGTTGACCCGCAGGTATTTGGAGGTGGCCTGCCCGTAGTCAGCCAGGTAGGTGGACCAGTCCCACACCATGAAGAGGTCCAGGAGCTGCGGAGGGAGAGGCGGGTGAGGGAGTGCCGAGCGGCTCTGCGGGAAGGAGGCTCCTGCCCGGCCCGGGCCCGGCCGACAGCCCCTTCACCTGCCCGTTTCCTTCTTTAACGCCTTCCTGCCTCCCTGCTTGCCCTGGGAGGCGGTTGTGCAGGTCCGGCCCTAGGCAGAGATCCTAATGGCTTCAGGCTTGGGTGTTTCGGAGGCTTGCTTTACCGTGGGGAGCGAGAAAAGGATACTCGTGTCTATTGCTGCTGACAGTAATTTAAACCAGGGGTCCAGGTAGTCTCAGCTAAGTGAATCAAACAGCTCCTGCTGCACTCTCCATGGTGACTGATCCCCATGACTCAGCCCAAGCCCACGGCACACCTGGCACAAACAAACCCAAAACCTCTTAAATGGGGGAACAAAAAGCCTCCAATTACAGTGCTGCCGTTTTGAATCAGGTCTTTAACTCACCCTCTCGGAGCTGCTGTTCAGCTGCAGGAACAGCCTGCTTGTGTAAGTGGATGTGATGCCTAACCTCCAGCAGGCAGCACCCTCGCAGCTCTCAATGCCTAATTCCTCTTTGCCACCGCAGGGTGCAGGCCAGGCACCACTGGGCACCCTGCTCAGGTTGCCTGGGGCACATACAGGCAGCTCTTCTCGGTGGGAGCCGAGGCTGGCGGGCCCAACTCCCATTGACGTTAATGGCGGGTGTCCCAGCTTCCCTCCCATCTGGTGCCTGGCCTTGCCCTGCTGCCGAGGGCTAATGTGGGCTCATTCTCAGGCTGCACTGTGTTAGCCAGACATACTGTTAAGGTAAGCATATGGAACCATTAGCAACACTTCGCAACAGCTCAGTGTCCGCGGCTGCTCTTCTGAGCTGGGTCCGCAGCGTAATCCAAAGCCCCTGCTTATCCAGAGGCCTTGCTACATCAGTAATGCTATGTCACTTGGAAAAGTGGGGTGGAACAGGATTTTCCATAACAAAACTACTTTATGGAAGATAACAGACTGATGCAAGTTGGACCATTTTTCCTATTTAAATAAATTGTCCTGTCCACTTCAAGCATTTGCTTCTGCTAAGCCAGAGCACAGCTGTTAAAGCCAGGACATAACAGCAGCAGCCCCTGCTCCAGCAGGCAGAGCTGCAGCAGGCACATGCTCCTCTGACTTCTCAGGCTATGCTAAGAAAAGGACTGAATCTCTGAGAGCCTTGCCCTACTCACACTTCTCAGTTTGAGAAAATGTCACAACTCTCCAGTAATGCTCATCCCCAAAAGTGTAAAGCCAACTTAATTACAAAACAAAAGCATGTACCTGGTTTTCACAGCTTAAAATTTATGTGCCTCTCCTTCAATTTTTCCATTTCCTAACCCTTTTCTTAAGCTTTCAAATAAAGTGTCTAATTTAAATAAATTATTTTCTTATTAATTATTCCTTCCATATTTGTAGTATACCCTTTTATGAATACACAGTAACATTTCCTGGCTTTATAACAGACCTCTGAAAGTTACTGCTCTGTCATTCTAAAGTCCTCCAGGGACCATTACAAACCTCAGTGACATCTAGATTTTATATTTAACTATCTCATATGGGCAAAAGGTGTATAAAAAGCTATTGCATTTTCTAGTGATTCATGATAGCCATCAAGGTCAAATGCAAATGATTCTTTCTCACAAAGCATTTTCTCAGGATGGGCACCATCAATTCTCCTACTGGGCTGAAGACTACATGCATTCAGTCACTAACCAAACAGACTTGAGAAGGTTCTGATAACTCAGGAATTAGTGGCATCTGTGAAACCCACAGCCTCAGTTGCTACTGCACGTTACCATCACTTCTTATTACCTGTGTTACAACAGTAGGTAGCACCCAGTCCTCATACAGGCTGTATGATGTATTCAGAAGTGTGATCAAAAGAGTGGGAAGATATGCCATGCAGATGTACAACACAAAATGAACCCAAACTATGTAATCTGGAGACTTCATGCTCCCTCTCTCTTACAGAGAAGCAAATAGAATGTATTCATAAATTACTACTAATTACAACGCCACTTGTCATGGGCTCCATGTGGAAGATGGCACTTAAGGAAGGACCATGCCAATGCTCCTGCAGCAACTGTCCTCAGAGAATGGAAGGCAAAAGATTTCATTTCTTATCCCTATTGTAACACTGAAATGGAGGATTCAGGGTAAATCCTAAACAACCCCAAAGCTCTGTACCCTGTTAACAACGTGCAGCCTCAAGCCATTGATGTCTGATACAATTACAGTGCTGACAAGTTTAAAGGAACTTTCTTGTCAATATCACACGAGGAATTTTCATACCATACTTCCAATGCCTGAATCAGCCATCTGATTGTGTCATGTCTCTGGGACATCTCAATGACAGTGATGGTTGGGGTGGAAGATTACACCTCATTCATCACCTGACCAAGCACGGGTAATTATGTAGGGCTCTAAACAGACCACAGACTCTGTTGCTCTTTAACACAATGTCCCAAGAGAACATGAAGTATATTCAGTGCATTCCAATACAATCCTGGCTCTGAAGAGTGAATATCCTGAGAGACGTTATTGGCAAGCAGGATGCACTCAGAGCCTCTTCTCTGCTCCACACTTGGTCAAAGAGCTGCACACAACCAGCCTCATGCCAATAAATCTAAGTTAAAGCAGCCATTGTGACATGCTGCAGGTAAAACAAAAGGCAAGAGACATGCAATCAAATGACACATGCCATTCAATTACAGCTCCCTTCCCTCTTTCAGCACACGTCAGGAGCTGCAGTGTGACAAACGTGCCCTGCTGCTGCAGTAAATCGGACAGGGAGCTGCAGACACTGCTGGAGACTGGATGGCTGCTGTGCACAATTACACATTCTGTGTTTTGTCCTCCTCACAGCTGCAGTTCTGCACTGTCACATACTGCTGCATGTAATGGGTTTTGACAGCAAGTACTGTATGCTGTGGGTGGGCAAGAGCTGCCTGGTGTGCAGCTCTTTGGATCTGTGTCCTGACCATTCATATCACCTGCATTTGACTTGGCACTTGGCGGACGTACAGTCAATGCAGGCACTTTGCAAGGGGAGCAGGCTGGCAAGCAGTCAGCAGCAGCAAGGACAGCCTAACAGAAATGAGCTACTGATCCAAGGACCATCACACATGTATGGGAAATAACTTCCATTTACCAATACAAAGCTTCCCGTGAGCACAACCCTAAATTCACCTCCGTTGATCTGCAGTCTGCTTCGACTGCTGCTATTCTGTTTCTTTCTGATTTTTGCTACAAACAGGTGTGCCTTACTGAAATGAAGCACTTGAATTTCTCTTCCTCATATAAGAAGAACTCAAAGTGTCCTTGCCGTAGTCATATAGTCAGGAAGTGAGCCCATCCATTTAAAGATGCAGAAAAATATTTGGGCTACTTCATGTGATTTCCAACATACTGTTGGAGAGACAAAGCTGAAATGAAGCACTGGCCTACCTAATCATTTAGCAAATGCTTTTTAGTAAAGGATAAAGTTATCCTGAAATTTATCCATAAAGATTATTTAAAAAAGAGAAGAATATGAAGATGCAAAATATCTGGGTTTCTAATTAATGGGAAGAGATAGCTATATTAACTTCATAATAAAAACTCGGCCAACTCTTTAAGAGAGAAGAAAACAAAATAAAACAACATTTTCCTTATATTTTTGCTGTATTTTAATTCAAAATAGATGCATATTAAAATGATGTTATAATGTGACAGGGACTAGGTGTGTGCAAAACCACAAGGAGAGGGAACAGCCTTTGGTAATGTTACACAGTACTCAAGGTGAAGATATAATGAAAATACTTTGTGGATTTGGCTTGACATTCTGAGGTGACTCATACTACAGCGATGTAATATGTGGGATACGCTAAGTTCCACTGAAATAAAAGAAGGTTGTAAATCTCTGCAGTTTAAATACTATGATTACTACTAACGCTGAAAAAGAGAAATTGTATCTAGGGCAAGTCTAGTCATAAATGCATTCATTTTGCCAAAAAAAACCTACAATAAAAGAAAAACTAAATAAAAAATATTTGGGAGATTTAAGTTCAGGTGAGCTTGCCCCACGGCTTCTCAGTTGTGAAGCATGAAGTACAGGAGAATTTGCTGGTTCTGTGACAGCAGTTCATGTTGTGTCAACTAAAATCAACTTATGAAAGGCCAAATTAAAGTAACATTTCCATACTACTATTGTATACACTAAAACTGTTGCTATTAAAAAGACAGTAACTGAGAATAAGATGCACTGTCTAGCAATGAATGTCCACACTAACAAGCAAGAGAAAAAAATGCACAGAGTAGGTCCTGGCAATAAATATTCTCCTGCTTGTAAAATCAGTCAAAATCCACTCAGTGTAGCCCTCATGCTGGAGCTGCTGGCTGTGAATTCTTCAAGGCTAGAATGTTCATTGTTTGCCTTGAAATGACAATAGCAAAAAAATTTCTTTTGCACATACCTCATAGCAGCCTTCCAGTATCTGAAGGGGGACTATAGGGATGCTGGGGATGGACTATTCATTAGGGACTGTAGTGAGAGGACAAGGGGTAACGGGTTCAAACTTAAAC
>JAOEHY010012164.1:0-13513 GCA_025447955.1 Psilopsiagon aurifrons
AAACCACTACTGCTACCACTAGTAATAATAATGACAAAAGAAATACAAGGGAAGAGAATACAACAGCTCACCACGTACACCCAGCCTGATCAAGCAGTGCACCCCCACCACCCTTCCAGGTCTCTGCTCTCCATTTCTGCATCCCCGGCACAACGTGCTGTGGAATGGAATACCTTTTTGGCCAGTTTGAATCAGGTGCCCTGTCTCTGCTTCCTCCCGGCTTCCCCTCCTCCCTGGCAGAGCATGAGGTTCAGAAAGTCCCTGGCCAGACCAAACATCACTAAGCCATAACTAAAAACATTGGTGTTATCAGCGCTGTTCCCAGGCCGAAAGTCAAATACACAGTGCTGCACCAACTACTAAGAAGGAGAAAAATGACTGCTACTGATGAACCCAGGACAATTTATTACATTATTTTTATATTTTTTTTTTCTGTTAGGCATGGCTGTTGAAATTTTGCAATTCATCCTTAACTGTCTGTACAGAGCTGCTGTACTGGGTCAGAAGAAAAACCACCTTATTCCATTGCTGTTAGCAACTAATGGCAACTAATGGCTAGTGATGGTCAAACCTAATAGTTCAAAAAAGGTGAGACTGCCACGGCTCCATGCACTACATCCAACCAGTAATGAGGCTGAGCATCACATTGGCTGTACTCCTAATGCAAACACCCATGCAGCACATACCCACGCATACACACAGCTGGCTGCACATATCAACACAGATAGAAACAAACAGAACTCATTCAAGAACAAATCGCACAGTGGCCGCATCCAACATCCATCTCTGACTGATCAGGATAAAGGTCAATTAGCAGGAAATATATACACATGTGCAATGCAGACTTTTCAGAGGTTGGGCTCAGACATCCAAAGTGGCCTCTCTGGCCCCTGTATCCTTGGCAATGCCTGTTGCCTGTACCTGGACATATCAGGAATGAAGTTTAATGAGAAGATGGGACACACTGCACTGACCAGGTGCCAGACATGGCCAGACAAGTGCATTGACCAAATGCCTGTTTATGGATGGCTTTTATCCCCTACTTCCTCTAGGATTCCACACTTGTTCCTTCCTAAAACACCTTGAATTCTCCCTTTCCCCACCTTTTTACCTACCCTAAGCACTCCATAAGCTTCATGCTAACTCAGGGGTGAAGGCTTCCCTGAAATAGACTGGGGAGGGTTTGGGCAGGGATTGCTTTCTCTGAGGAGGTTATTTGGATTCCCACACTGCTGATTTCCTCTCTGCTCTTCTGTATTCAGAGAGAAAAGCCTAAAATCATATTCCAGTGAATAGGACAACCTTAGAGTGATCCTTCCTCCTGTCCAGCCCTGCAGTTTACAGAAATCTTTGTTACAGTCTTTTCCTTAGACAAAGTTTGCTTTTAAGTAGTATTGTTCAACTTACGTCTACACTCCTTTTGTTCATGAAGCCACTTCTTGTTTTTCTCTTTATAATACTCTGAGGAAATCTATTCCATAATCTAATTACATATTGTGTAACACAATATTTAGTTTGTTTCATTCAAGCTGCCCACACACTTCATTGGGTACCCCTATGTCGTCCGGCTCAAGAGTGAAAAGTCATTCTTTATTCTGTCTCATTCATTGTCTTGTATCATAACTCTATCTATTGTCTTCTTTTTTTTTTTTTTTTTTATATTGACAGTCTTTGCCTGGTGGGCATTTCTTTCTACAAAAGCTGTTATATACCTTGATAAACTCTTTCTGATATTATTTTTTTAATTCTGTTATATCCTTATGTGTCTTAAGCTGGCTGCGCATAGTATTTAAGATCTAAGTGAACCATGAATCTCTAAACAAATACAGTGTTTCTATTTTCTTTTATTTCTTCTCCAAAAGTCTTATTTATCTTTCTAGAATGCAGTCACTAACTGCTAGAATTGACATGACCATAAACAGAAGCAAGGGAAGGGTAGATATTTTTTTCAGCCATCTATAGTCAACAGAATTCCATAACTTGAGGGAAAAATAGAATACAAGCTCAAAATACTTGCAATGTTATTAGTGTCAGTTGAGTTCTTGAGCCTGTACATATCTGTAAGTTATGGTTTACTTAAAGATGCAATTTCAGGAGCACTCCGGCAGTCCAGCCATTTCAGAGTCACCCCAGCTTTAGGTTTTGGTTATAACATCTGTATTTCTGTATCAGTTTCTTACATGTTAACGTAACTACTAGTAGTTATTAACGTAACTACTTTCTGGCTGGTACTGATTGCTCATAGATGCTTTGCGACTTAGAGGGTTCACAAAATCAAGCTCCTACTTGCCTCCATTCCAGCGTCATTGATATGTTCCCTAGGCCTGTCAGAAAACTTACTTAGAAAAAATGGGTAGTGTTCCAGCTAGCTCATAGTTCTTACCACAGAAGGTTTCGTATAACATGGTATTGTGTCAAATGTTGTTTTGATAAGCACTTCATATTTTGCATGTCTGTCAGTACCAGTTCTATTAGTTCTTGCCATTACCCTTCCATATGTATAAGGCCCAGAACATAGTGGGGATTTTGCAGGGAAAGGGCAAGACTGACAATGGGGCAACAGCTTGGATGTCAAACATTTAAACATTTTGCTTTTGAGGCTGGCTCTTCAACTCAGCCTTCAAAGCCACTTTTCAGTGGTTGAGACTAAACACTCATTAATGGTTCAGAACAGTGGACACAACCTGATAGATAAAGTACTTCTCTCCACCAGCTTACATATTTTTTCCAATACACATCTATTCTTCAGTCCAAGTCATCAAGCTGAATGAGAGGGTGTTGTTGCTTAACCCTAGGTGGCAACTAAGTACCATGCAACTGCTCACTTACTTTCTCCCTCCCCAAGTGGGATGGGGAGGAAAATCAGAAAAAAGGTAAAAAAAGATGAGTTAAGAACAGTTTAATAACTAAAACGAACTACAGTATACTACTACTAATAATAACAATAATAACCAAAAGGGATATAACAAAAAAAGAGATAGAAAAAAAGTTAAAAAAAAAACCCAAACAACACAGTAAGCAGCAGCGACGCATGATACAATTGTTCACCACCAGCCGGACGATACCCAGTCTGACACGATCAGTGATTGGCCCCTCCCAGCCAACTCCCCCCAGTTTCTACAGTGGGCATGACATGCTGTGGCATGGAATACCCCCTCGTCTAGTTCAGGTCAGGCATCCTATCTCTGCTACCTCCTAACTTCTTGTGCCTCACCTCACTATCAGAGCATGGGAGACTGAAAAATACTTGATTGGGGTAAGCATTACTTAGCAACAACTAAAACATTGACGTGTTATCAGCACTGTTCTCAAACTAAAGCCAAACACAGTACTGCACCAGATACTAGGAAGAAAATAAACGCTATCCAAGCTGAAACCAGGACAGAGGGGCATGGGTAATGTGAAAGGAATGTTCTAGGAAGAAATGTCTTTGGTATAGATTCTGTTCACCTCTTCGGCAGTTTCCCAACCAAAATCCTCAGAGGTATTTCCTTATTTCCTCTGTGTACTATGCAAAATGCAGAGACAAAGAAATACTTTTTGCCCCTCAAATAGCACAGAACAACTTTTGACATCTTCACTACCTGTGGGATCTGTCATCAGAAGAAATTACCACCCTACTCACTGAAGTATTTCTCAAAAATCTTCCAAGTGCTGAAAGATCTGCAAGAAACTCAATGCTTTCTGGTCACCATTCAGAAGTTATCATTCCCAGTTGCTATCATACCTTGATTTTAAATATCCTATTAAGTCTATTTTATAGCCATCACATATTCATTGCTCTGTTACTTATGCAATAAACATATCACATTTCTCACAGCAAAGAGGCAGAGGAAATGCTCGTCATCACAGAGAAGAAAACCTAGAATGGTTTTATAGAATCGTAGAATTATTAGGGTTGGAAAGGACCTGAAGATCATCTAGCTCCAAACTCCCTACCATGGGCAGGGACACCACACACCAGACTAGGTTGCTCAAGGGCCTGTTCCAAACACTGCCAGGGATGAAGCATTTACAACTTCCTTGGGCAACCTGCTCCAGTGCCTCACTGCTCCCACAATAAATAACATCTTCCCTATATCTAACCTATATCTCTCCTGTTTAAGTTTGAACCCATTATCCCTTGTCCTGCCACTACAGGCCCTGATGAAGAGTCTCTCTCTGCAATCCTTGTAGGCCCCCTTCAGATATTGGAAGGCTGCTATGAGGTCTCCACGCAGCCTTCTCTTCTCCAGGCTGAAAAGCCCCAACTTTCTCAGCCTGTCTTCTCATGGGGGGTCCTCCAGCCCCCTAATTATCCTCATGGCCCTCCTATGGACTTGTTCCAACACTACCATGTCCTTATTTTGGGGACACTAGAACTGCATGCAGTACTCCAAGTGGGGTCTCATGAGAGCAGAGGGACAGAATCACCTCCTATAATAACATTATCTTTAGTGCCTCCTTACTGCTTTCATAAATTACCTGCCATTGAAAATATGACTCAGGTTTCTTAATAAGCGAAGTCACAACAGCAATCAAAAGTATATCAAGTATACAGTGTGTTTACAGACGTGACGTAAATTAACATCAAGTTTTTCAGATTCCTTGAAGAATAAAAATGTTCATGAGACACATACCTGATTTCTAGATGGCTTTAGCATCATAAAAGTTATCAAAAGTAGAAAATATTAAGATCATACAAGCAGGATTTCCTCTATTATGATTTAGTATAAAACCCAATTCTACCTTTTGCAGTTTTAATTGAACATAGCTACAGCATTACTTTCTCCATTTGGTCTAGTGAAGGTCAGTCTCAACTGTCATGTTTAGCCATTAAGCATCTGAGGGTTTTGGCGGATAGCAATTTACAAGGATAAACTAGACTGTGGCCTTGCTTGTAAGCCACAGATGTAGGAAAATGGTTAACAGACAATTGAAAATTACCTGTCGATATAGTCTCATACAACCTGACAAGAATATAAGAACATGTCCTCAGTTTGAGTAAGGAGCTGCTCATGGCCAAATCAGGAAGTCTCAATCACTTCGTTTATCTCTGCTCATTCCCTTTTCCTTCCTCATTTCTCAGGGAGGATCCTCATGGATCCTTTGCTTTGTTGTTTACTGAGAGTCTTCACTAAATAGATTTGACTCATCTAGCACAAAACTACCTACCTTTTTACTTCTCCAGGTAGTCTTCTCTGAGATTTGTGAGTTGAGTCAGTTCTTGAGGGGGTACCGTGGACATTGACTTAGAATTGGTTCAAGTGTGAGGATTTTTCCCTACAGAATCATCAACATCACTTCCCCTAACATCTGTTGACATAAATTTTTGGACATGAATCAGAGGAAGAAAATTATTCCAGTATTAGTGAGTCTTTAACAGCATAGTATGACTCTGAATTCTCGCTTGCTGTGGATGGGAAAGGGGAGCTACTTAAAGCCTTTCACTCCAGAAAACTTCAGTTTCCAATAGCCTCTATCAAAGGCTTCGAGTTTTTTGCCCTCATCTGACTCAACAGTGGGTCAAGTACCCATTTATCATATTCAAGGGAAAGGACTGTGACTGGAACGATTTGGCATAGCAGTGAGCAGACTCAAACAGAGGTCCAGATGGACAACATCACTTCAGGCTGCAGGCAGTGCCTCAGGCAGAGGCTGGGGTAGGCAAGATGTCCTTGCTTGCAGGAGGCATGTCTTGGCTGAGGAGCTGCATCACCACATCAATTAACTCTGTGGCTACCTGTGCAGATTGTGCAACACCAGGGAACTTCAAAAAGAGGCTGACAAGATCTTCACAGAGACCCTCCAGAAGAAAGGGTCTTGCACCCTAATTATGATGTTACAGCCTGGAAAAATGGGTTAGTAGAAAAAGTTAAAAACTGCTTAATTGGGCTCAATTGGTAGCTGTTACTGAGACACTTAGAACTGGGGACTCCAAGAGGCCTGTCCTGGGATCTGCACTGTTTAGCATCTTTATCGACAAGCTCCAAGTGACAGTGTGCACTCTCAAGTTTGCAAGTGGTATCAAAATGCGGAGAAAGACGCTTGAGGGCAGGGCTGCCATTCAGAGAAAACTTGGCAGGTCAGAATGATTGTTGATGTTGGCACCACCAGCATCACTAATGGGCTCAGCCTTGGCCAGTGGTGGGTCCATCTTGCAGCTGGCTGGCATTGGCTCTACTGGACATATGGGAAACTTCTAGCAGTTTCTCACAGAAGCCACCCCTGTAACCTCCTACTACCAAAACCTTGCCATGTCAACCCAATACAACATTTCACATAGAGGATTTATAAGTCTCAACCTTTGAACAAATCTGTGTTAGATATCCCAAAGACACTCCCATGATTTTGCACAAGATTCCAACATCTGTCATCTGCTTCCCTAATGCTCCAGAAATGACAGAGGCAGCTATTAAGAACTGACCATTAAGTATATCTTACTGAACACACTGGATTTAAAATATTCACTGTTAAAAGCCAGGCAGGTTATCTTTCCAAAAATGTACAGCAAGTAAATGTAAAAATTCACTTGATACTTGGTCAGAAGAAAATGTTATGGGTTACAATTATGTATCAGTCTAAGGAGACAATTCTGGTTTTGGTTCAGAATGCAACAGTTTCCTTGGACTGGTTTGAAAGCTTACCTCTAAGTGCTGCGATTTTATTATGTTTACTACTTGCTTCACTTTCCTAGGAAGCCAAAAGGGAAAACAACATCTATTAAGGAGAACGATTTTAAATCAGGCCTTCTATGTCCAGGCAAGCTGCATCAAAATAACAGGCCTTGGAGGCTTGGCATCCAGAAAGTGATCTGCGCTTTAAAAGTATTTGGCAGACATGATTTTTACTGCCTGTCAGCAGGAGATCAGTGGACAGATAACCTCACATGAGTAGCTGATTAGCCCATCCTTCAGAAGACATCCCACAAAATTACCAGCCTTGCCAGTTATCACCTCTGTTTTTTATTCCTTGTAAGAGGATGTCGAAGAGGTACAGCGATGAACCTAAAATACAGACATGTTTGTTCAACCATATTTCCTTCTGGTCTAATCAGGAAGATTCTTTTGATTCACTGAAAACTTGCTTGAGCACATTTGATCCCTCTTCATTGAGCATATTGCATCATCCTAGACACTGCTGGACGGAACTGCTTGGTTATGTCTAACTCCACAGACTTTATAGATGACTACACCCACCGTTTGTACATTCTATTGATTAGCTAATTTTATTGCAGGATGCATTGCAAAACTACTGGGAAGAGTGAGAAATGACTGAGACTTCATATAGCAAGAATCATCTCTCCTAGTCGATAAAAAAAAAAAGCCTTTGATCTTCAGACCTGCCTGAAATCAGAGTGAGTTTGAAAAACTGGCTAAAGAACAATCCAAATAAAATGGAAGACAGAGTAATAGGTGGAAAACATCTAACCTTAAATAACAATCAGAGTTGACTGAAATTTGTGAGACATATCTAAAGGGTATGCTGGAACAATGTGTTTTCTTCTGATTTGCCCATCTAGTGGCAAGCCTCTTGTTTTCTTTCTGGCACAGGTTGAAGACTTTTATCATCTGTACCTGGTAGTCATTTTCTCTATAATTGTTCCCATTTCTTGGGCCTCTCTCTCACAGGGAGAATTATTCTTGCCTACTTTTGGTTTCATTAGCAAATGCATTGCCTTTGATGGATCTGCCACTGCAAGTGAAGGGTTTCCTTTGCAGAACTGTCAGCTCCAGACAGCCCTCCAACACTCTTAACTGTATTCCAGAAAACAGAATTTTTGAAGATATATTTTCAGGTTGAATCATTGAAGCTTCATAAGCTGTTGCTGGTTTCTCCTGGTTTTCTGATATAATGTATAGTAAATGTGTTGAGTTTTGAAAACTAAACAGTACATCTTTATTTTACCCTGACTATAGTTGTAACACATATATAATTGTTTTTAAAATGCAATTATAGAAAACAATCATATAAAATTTATACTAGACTAATTGCCACTAATAAAAGGCTTGGAATTTTCCTACAAATACATACAATCCATATTGGAGGTTCCAATAAAACTGACTGAAAATTTGACCTTTCTTCTTTTATGCTGCAGATGTAAGGACATATGTATCTCTGGCCAGCAAAGACTTCAAATAATGACAAGAAGCCTTCCATGACATTTAATCATTTTCCTCCCATAAGTCCACAGACTGCAGACCAGTCTCTGGGCCAAGCTCTGAAACTCATTTCTTAAGCAAAGATACAATGCATTCCTTCTGCTCTTGCATTCCCAACTGAAAATTGAGTCGATTTCAACACATTATAACCCTTGGATGAATTGAGAAAGAATTTCAGGAAAAAAAAGAGGTCCAACTATCTGTCAGCAAATGCCAAGGGGCTCAGGAAATCTTAGAACATATCACATTCAAACGCATGTTCAAAGCAGCTAATTCAAATTTCATGAACTGTCCAAGATTTCGGCATTCTTTGTCAGTACTGATTGCAGCATACAACTTCTGTTAAATAGAATTTTTACCATGGAATGTCAATAATCCCTGTTTCAGCTATGAAAATGAAGCTCTTTGCAGTAAAAAACTTCTCATTTGGAAGACTTTAGCAGCCCATTTTCTATGGTGAGCAGTTATGGCAGTATGAATCTGCCCCTGTCAGAGGCACAAGTATTAATTTGTCATTTCAGCTCCACTTAAGAATATAAGTGAGCCCTCAGGCCTTCTGGCTATTTTTTCCACCCAGAGAAAAGCTCTCCTTAAAGAGGTTCTTTAACCAGAGATTTTTAAGCACTGTCAGCTATATGCCTCTTTATGGAAAGAGCATAATGCCCATTAACTTCAAAGCTTTCTGTCCCTTACTATGCTAGAAAACACATTAATTTGTCAAACAACTTGTTATATTTAGTTTATGAGAAATGCATCTGTTTATTTTAGATAAATCGTCTTCTAGTCCAGATACAGCTTTTGTTTTATCTCTCAAAGTAATAATTATTTCAGGTGCTAAATTTCAATCACATTTTTTTACTTTGTTTTTGTTTCTGAGTAGATTGACACATGACCTGACTGGAAATTTGGAGGTGGTTTAAATGAGGTATGGTACAATGCCATTAGAATGAATCATGGGATGAACATGAAGTCTGTACATCCTTTGAGAAAGACACCACAGTGTGCCATGGGCCAGCAGACTTCGAGGCTCATTTACTTCGTTTTGTGTCCCTTGAAAATTCTCAGTTTTCCCTTCAAATCAAAAGGAAAAGCTGCTGATTCTTGTCATCTGTATAGAAGTACTAAAGTTTATGATTTTCAATTGACAAAATTATTACAGACTGGATTGCTATACACTACAACACTGGGTTTTATATGCACCTTATGAAGACTCCAATGTTCATAATACAATTCTTCAAGAAGTCCTACATATTTTTAGACAACTTGGGTCTCAAATAGACTTAAGTGAGCTCAAAATACTAACATATCCTTACTATTTGATGCTGAGGTACTTCTTTTTCTCTAACAGATGAAGTGAGAAAATTTAATCCTGAGAAAATGAACATATTTTTTATGCTAGTTATTTCTTCCCTACCTTTTTTCTTTATCCACAGGTATACAAATTATTTAAAGCTAAAACTAAATGAGTCAATAGGAGAACATTTTACTCACAGTAACATCTAGCATTCTAAAGGCATTTTGAATATTTTTGTATGATTAGGCATAGGAAATTTAGTCTCAAAATATGTCTACTTAGGTCTCCTTAAACTTGACTATCTACAGAATCCTTTTCACAAGAATTTACCCTGATAAAGAATCAGAATTGTTAGTCCTGTCATTCATCCAAATATTATCTTCTACAATTACTACGGAACGAAGTATAACAAGAAAATAACCAATTCCATTGCATTTCCTTATGTTCTATTAAATTTGCTACGTTTGGATGTGGTTATGTCTACAGTTATGCAGTTACAATAACATTTAACTAGCTTTTTTCTTTCTACGTAGGATAACAGTAGAACTGATGGCAATAAGACATGGACTTCTGTACTCATTATGCACACTTACTCGAGCAGGGTAAGAGCACCCCGCTCCCTTTACGGGAAGCACAAATGCTGAACATATGTTATACTCTTAACTGCTGTGACCACTGTTTATTAGTATCCAAGAGATAAAATCATCCCACCAAAAAAAAAAAAAAAAAAAATTAAAGCCTTGGTTTAATACATCCTCTACTTCCTTTCCACCACGTAGCTCTTTATTTGCATAACACCTCTATGAACTACACACACCCTGGGCAATTCCAGAATAACTGCCTTTCTTGGTTGCAAGACTACCAGTGATGATAACAGCAGGCTGTTGCCAGAATTACATCCTAATGAACTACCACATCACGACATCAGTAGTACATTCTTATGCTTGGATTCCTTCCTTGCTGTTCCCACCCTTAATCTACTCACAAAATATCTCATTTAACATGTTAGGCTTATACTGGCGGACAAAAAAAAAAAAAGGAAAACAAAAAATTTTAATCAGCTTTTGCTCCATACCATGCCAGTCCTGTAGCAAACAAGATGAAAACAAGGTAACTAAGACAAGCACAACAACAAAACTGAAATCAAATGTGGTTAAAATAATTTTTCACTTTAAAAAAATACCTTAACTAGTAAATTCTTCTGGATTTGTCAGCTCTAGAATTAAATATTTTCATCACATTACCAGTGAGCCATAAAACTTCTTAAACTGCCTATTAAAACAAAAAAAATAAGAACCCTAACAAAATACCACACACTATCTGTCAGCAGTGGCCTGTCCCTGCATTAGATGATCTTAAGGTCCTTTCCAAACCTAACTATTCTATGATTCCATGATTCCATGTCTTGCAGCTGCCTAGCATTGGCGCTATGGGACACATGGAAGTTTCTAGCAGCTTCTCACAGAAAATACGCCTTTAAGTCCACCCTCCAATACACAAACCCAATGCAGCCAGGTTATTCAGGGCTTTGTTCACGTGGGTGTTGAAAATCCCAGGTCTGGAGACAGCTCAAGTTCCCTGGGCAAGCTGTTCCACTGCTTTACTGCTCTCAGGATTCAGTTTGAACCTCTCTTGCTTCAACTTGACATCCTTGCTTTCTTGTCATGCCCTCGTGCATCACAGAACAAACAGCCTGGCTCCAATTTCTTAATAACTTCCTTTTAGTACTGGCAGGCTGCTGTTGGGTCCCCCAAAAGCTGTACCTTCTCCAGGCTGAACAAGCCTGGTTCCCTCAGCTCTTGGTGGCTTTTTACTGAACCAGCTGCAGTTTGTCCCCCTTTTCTGTACCTGGAAGAGTGTCCAGAAGTGGATTCAGAACCTAGATATGGTCTAATAAGTGCTCTGAGTAGAGGGTTATCCTCTTCCCTGGCTCTCCCGTTTCCCCTCCTGTGCATACAACACTGGATGGTGCTGGCCATCTCTGCTGTCAAGGCACACCATTAGCTCAAATGCTCTATTAAAACCCTGAGGTCCTTACAGAAAAGTTATATTCTTTTTCTTAAAGTTAGACTGCCTACAAGTGTCCTCTTCAGAACAGCAAGTTTTTCAGAACAAACCAATATTTTCAAAAGCCTCAAAGGAAAAGTAGCAACGGTGGTGTCCATGAGGTAAAGTCACATCAATATCTAGTTGACTGACCCCACTACTTAAAATGATTTTCAAAACATGGATGGTCTCTAAATTGTAAAAGGATACACTCAGATGCCTACTGGGCAATATTCAACTGCAAAATAAACTATTCAAAGGAAATGCTGAGTCTTGAACTGCACCCTTCATCATCTATTTCCCTATATCCCTGCCTACGTCAGGGGGGTTGGAACTAGATGATCTTTAAAGACCCTTCCAACTCTAACCATTCTATGATTCTATTTCTACCTAATACCTTATAAGTGGTCTTTACCACTGTTGGTAGAGACACTGTGGCTTTTATTCCATGAAGGCAAGATTTGCCATTAAATGGAAAGAGAACTTGATACTTCACAAACAAACCATAACTTTAGTAACTTAAATAATTGATGGCTTACTTACAGCTCCAGAACCAGTATCTAGGCACTGGTGGGAAGCCCTCAATCAGATATGGCAGATCAAATCAATGATGGTATTCACAACTATGCAGAAAATGATTGAGAAGTCCATTTCTGTAGTCTAACGGGAAATAACTTGTATAAAGAAGAACCTATTTTAAGAAATATAAGATGGTCAAAATTTGAATTGTTGACTGGAACGCAGTTTGACACATATCATAGTACGTACCGTTCTCTCTTCCTTGTTTTGACGTAAAAACATAATCATCTTCTAAAATAAGGAAGATGTTTGGTGCCAAGGAATGCTAAAGCAATTTTGGGGTCTGTGTGTGGGGGAAATGGTGATAAATATTCATTATTTTCATTTCAGAATGATAGTTTTACCATCCTAACTTGAAGGGTAAATAAAAATGAAGTTTCCTTTTCCTGAATTTTCTACAATTAAGGTTTGATAAAGGGTTCCAATAGGTTTAATTTACATGCACATTCAATACAAGGTCTCTGAGTCCTGAAGTTTTAAAATTCTGTCTGGCAAGCCTCCTGCAATTTGAGATTAAATAGCCCACAGCTAACTACAGCAGCTCTTACTGCTTTAGGCATTCACAGGAAAATCCAAGGAATGTATCTTCTGCCAGAAAAGGATCTTATCCTTTAATAATTGTTCATCATTATGGTATTTTTCTGCCACTGATTTTGGCATATTCTTTTCACTTGATCCTTGCACTCCTTGAAGGTAGTTTCAATGTATGACTCATTTAAAACAATGACTCTCCATTAATAAAGTAGCAGTCAGATTCAGCCTGTGTTAAATGTCTGAAAAAAAGAATTAAAACCTCCAGGCAATGAATAAAATTTGGGTAGTAATATTAATTGCCTTGAACTCTACAATTTTATAATGTCAGCTGAAAGAAAACAGGTTGGGATATTATCACAACATGTCAGATGTGATTCCAGTCATTAGGCATATTTTTGCCTAAAGTAGATGTAATTGTGTAGTTTAGATTAAAAAATGTCCAAAATCACCTTTTGCTCAGTGTTAAATTTAAAAAGCCTTGAAGCACCTTGTCTACCTCTGTGATTTCTAATTTTTCTTGAAAATACTGTGAGCAAATAACATTTTTGTGAAATTTTCTACAATCACGATGAATCAATCTGGTAGGCAGTTCTAATAATCCTACTGTCTCAAGCTCAGATCTTTTTATTTAGATTCATGGATGCTTCTTTGAAGAAAATGTCTTAACTATTGTATCTCCTATTCAGATTTACTTTAAATTAGAAATCCAGGAAAACCTCACAATTTAGTGATTATCCAGTACACAAGGATGTCCCACATGACATCCTTGTCCCTAAGTTGGAAAGACATCAATCTGATAGACGGACCACTAGGTGGATAAAGAACTGGCTGGATGGGCACATGCAAAGAGTTGTGCTCAATGGCTCAGTGTCCAGCTGGAGACCAGTAATGAGTGGTGTCCCTCAGGGATCAGTGTTGG
>JAOEHY010012165.1:0-10415 GCA_025447955.1 Psilopsiagon aurifrons
AATACAAGGGAAAAGAATACAACAGCTCACCACGTATACTCAGCCCGACCAAGCCAGTGCACCCCCCACCACCCTTCTGGGTCTCTGCTCCCTGCCTCCGCATCCCGGGCATGACGTTCTATGGCATGGAATACCTCCTTGGTCAGTCCAGCTCAGGCACCCCACCTCCGCTGTCTCCTGGCTCCCCCTCCTCCCTGGCAGAGCATGAGGCTCAGAAAGTCCTTGGCCAGACCAAAACGCACCAAGCAGTAACTAAAACATTGGTGTTATCAGCGCTGTCCCCAGGCCACAGGTCAAAAACACAGTGCTGCACCAACCACCAAGAAGGAGAAAAATGACTGCCACCGCTGAACCCACGACAGGGTGTTAAGAGATCATAGCTTTCTTAAGTAATAAAATATTGTTGGTTTCTACTGTTGTCATTTAAACTGCGCAGACATAAGAATTGATTATAACTTCCATCATATTAAAAATATAAGGCCTGATTTCTGCATATTTAGAGATAGATAGCATGATGATTCTATGATAAGGAAGCAACAAATGTAGGCACCTCCAGAGCACTGAATTTTAAATATTGTACATGAAAAAATTTTGATTTTATTTGCAGTAAAGATAAGTTCATGGATTAATATTTTTATATGCATCCTAAGGAATTTAAACATGGTACCAAATTTAGTTTTGGCAGTGATGCAGAAGTATTCAGTCACATTTGATCTCATTTTACATTTATAGTGCACTCTCCCAATTAGCCCTAGAGAATTGATCTATTAGTATACTGTGTTCTACTCATTTATATGTAACATGATTTATATCATCAATTTCAGTAATTTTCCTGAAGAAATAATAGAATAGTTTTACCACATTTAAGCCTCAAGCATTACTACATAATGATTTTTGCTAGAGAATGACACTTACTACCACTTTCGTGACAGCTAGGTATTGAAATATGTTTGCAAATTTCAAACATAATGAATACTTTGCTAATATATTCTAGGCTTCATGCTTTGATAGACAGAGATGCAGCCTAGGAAATAAGAACTGACTGAAGTGCTTTGAGGAACATATGTTCGTTCCGGGTTTTGTACTGCTGCAACAGAAATTTCAAATGCTTTCCTTGTGAAGAGCCTATAAAATTAAATACTGGTTTTTGAGTACAGCTTAAACAACTGGCCATCATGTTCCTAGGTCAGGAGCAAGCAATTTGCATCAGTTTGCGTTTTCATGTTTGTCAAAACATAAAATTTGTTAATTTCTTTGGGTAAGTTAATGCTTATTATTTACATGTCTGAGCATGAGAAATGCACATTTCAAATGTCAGCTTGTAATTTTGACAAGTGTGTTTATGATAAAAGTAACGAAAGAGGTAGATTTGGGGCAGACAGATAACACTGCAGTAAACTGCATGGGAAAAGCTCTCTCTGAATTATTTGTATTAGTGATAGATACTTCCTCATCGTTAGAGATCTCAAATGATTCTTCACACTCAGAGAGTACAAAGGACAAAGTCACTTACCCATACTCATTGCTGGTGAAAGGTACAGAAATTACAGGTAACGGAGGTTGTATGAGTACTTTAAATGGATGAATATAGACTCTGACTCTTACATGTATATCACAGAAAAAGCACCACAAACCCCCTCCCACCTCAAAAAAAACAAACAAACAAACAAAAAAAAAGCCTATGGTTTGCTATACTCTCAGTTGTTGTTTTTCCTTTTTTCCTATAACCTCATTAATGACCCTCAGAGATATTAAGTGTCTCCTGATACTGGTTTAATATTAGACAAGACATATCAAGAAATAAAGTAGTCTACTACTTAACTCACATAGGAGTCATACTTCTTATAAAGGAAATACTTTCTTCCTCTTGCATTTGATTTAAGAAATCCTATTATTAAATATAAACATTTAATTTTGATTTTTACACTGTCTCAGAGTTCATTGTAATGTGACACATCATAGAGACTGGTTTCAAATTCACAACTACAGTTTCAAACAAGGTGAACTCAGACTGTTATAAGGGTTTATTGATCTGCAGTCACACATTGACCCACTAGATTATCTTTAAATCCAGTTTGCTTTGGAATTGTTTATTAAATATGGTCCACATCTATAGCTTAGTTACTCCATAATTACAGTTGTGATGAGGCTAGTGGCTAGAGAGCAGGCTAATGGTAAAAAAAAAATGCTTTATTAAAGCCACTTTGATATTTTTTCTTATTGGCCCTGAGAGAAATGCAAAGGACATTGAATTATCATGTTGCTTAGAAATATAGTAGCTGCTGGAGTCTGGATTTCATTTCGGAGAAAGAGATAGTGGCAGCTGGAGAGTCGGAGGATAAGAGCAATGATCCCATCTTATGACACCTTTTAATAAGCGGTAAGTCGAGGAACATTCTTTCCCTCCCCCCTGCCAATCAGGAGGCTTAAAATGCACATCTTCCTAGGAAGACATAATTTCAAATCTTTTGTGAGTTGAGTGAGAGTGTCAGAGTCATCTGGAAGAAGCTAGGCTGAGATGCGCATTACAGAAGTCGGAAGCAGAAAAGGTTATCTTGAAGCTGATAACTAAGTATTTTCCCAGTAAGTGCAAAAACAAGCCCTGTGTATGGAGGGAGTACAATTTTCTACTAATTTTCATCTACTGTAACATTATCATGCACCAAAAGATGACCCAAGCTGCAAACAAGCCCTGTCATTTAAAGTAAAAATTGTCTCCTTGGAGATTGTGCAGGTTTTGCTAGAAAAAGAGCAGATCCCAGTGTTTTGTGTTGCATGCTGTGAGACACCAGTTGATAAAGAGTATGGAAACCATTCATTTTGTTGCAGTATGCAGAACAAAGCTGTCTGCAGTAGTAGCAGGTATTTAGCAGGAGGAAGAAAGGAATGAGTTTGATTTGTCTGGTCTGATCAAAACTGCAATTGATTGTGTGTGTGCATCAAGGAGAGTGATTTAAAGTGCCAGTAAAGAGTAGCAAAGTGCTGTATGAATTACAGTAAGTGGAAGAGGAATCATGAGATTCATCTAGTTACAAAGCTGTAGCATAAAGGAAAATGAACTCAAAGCAAAAAATCAGTATACTAATTAGATGAACTTTATTGTGGGATTTCACCTATTCTTTATGACAGGCAACTTAAAAAAAAAAAAACAACAAAAAAAAAAAAAATAGGAAAATGAGAGAGCTTAGCTCACTCCTGCTACTGCATAGAAGACTTATCCTGAGAATAAACCCATGCTGAAACTGGTGCAAATATCTGGCAAGGATCTTTGGTTAAACTTTTTATTATGCATGTATTTACACCTATATGTAGATCTGTTAAATTAGTGAAAATTTTTGCATAAGTTAATATATGTTTTTTTCCCCAGATATTGTAAGCTGTTGGTTTCTCCTTTTAAAAAAGTTTGTTTGTTTTTTGTGTGGGTTTGGGTTTTTTTGTTGCTTTTTTTTTGTTTGTTTGTTTGTTTTTTTAATGAAAATGAGTGTTCATTCTGCCTCTATGAACCAAACTGACATAGTTAAGTTTGCTCAAGTAGCCAAAGAATCCAACGGGTTAATTTAAAATCTGTTGAAGTATTAATTACCACAAATACAAGTCATGCAATTCTGTTGTTTCTGCAACTTAATATTCAACTCTGAGTTCAGTGTAATGCATTTTTATAGCTTTTACTGTAGCTAAACTTGGGTATGTGGGAGCAGCTCAATACTGACAGGAGACAAGGACATGTTGGCTCCCTCTGACATTGCATTCTTACAGTGATGATCTTCATTGTCTCCTATGTGGGCATCTCCCAACAATCTGACATAGGCAGTGCCTATTTAGACACCTTGAAAGAAGTCTTAATGACAAGGAAAAGAAAAAAAAAATTAAAATCATGTCTTAAGATTTAACTTTGGCAGTTGGGATAGAGAGTGGGAAGGACTGAGATAGATTGTCATAGGCTTTTTCTGCAAGAAACACAGGGAAGCAGAGTAGGAATTGCACTCTATGTTAAGGAGAACCTAAGAAAATCTGCTTTAGTACCTTGGTTAGTGATAGCCTTGGCTGCAGTAATCATAACATTGTGGCATTTGGGATGCAGCAGAGTGTACAAAGATGAAGCTTTTAGATTTCAGAAGAGCAAAACTTCAGCTCACTCAGAGTTCCGCTGGGAGTGGTTCTGTGGGAAACTTACATGGAGGATAAAGTAGCTAGTGAGCCCTGGGAGTTTTCCCAGGAATGCTTTCCTGGAAGCACAAAACCAGTTGAACTATAAGGGCATTGTCAGGGTGTGCAGAGAGGCAGTTGGAAAAGCAAAAGCCCAGCTTGAACTAAAACTGTCCCCTAGATGTCAAAAAAATACAAGAAAGTATTCTTCAGGTACTTTTAGATCAAGCAGCAACAGAAAGGAACATTCTGGCCCACTGTTGAGCAAGAGAGAGGAATTAGTTACCAAAAATGTTGAAAAGGCAGAGATTCTCAACATTTTCGTCACCTCTGTCTTTACCAGCACTGTTGGGCCTCTGGTCTTGGGAACCAAAATCCAAGTTGATACACAGATCCACTATCAGTGAAGGAAGAGTTGGTATGCTAACTACCAGGGGAGCTTGACATCTACAAATCAATGGGCCCTGACATTATTGTCACCCAAGGGTTTTGAGAGCTGGCTGAAATAATTTTGTGGCTGCTCTCAATCTTTGAGAAGTCATGGAGATCAGAGGACATTCCAGAAGACTGGAAGAAAGCTAATGTCACTCCTATCTACAAGAAGCACTCAAAGGAGGATCCAGGAAACAGGCTCATCAGTATTACTTCAGTCGCTGGAAAGATTATAGCGCAAATCCTCCTACAGGCTAAAACAATTCAAAGGAAGCACATGATTGGGAAAAGCAAGTACAGATTGACCATAGACAAATGATGCTTGACAAACCTGATTGCCTTCTATGAAAAAGTAACCTGCTCAGTTGACATAGTGCAAATGGTGGACATAGTCTACCGGGATTACTCCAAGGCTTTTGATAGTTTCTCACAACCTCCTCCTAGACAAACTAATATGTTATAGTCTTAAGTGGTCTGTGCAGTGGGTGGGGAACTGACTGACAGGCAGCACTCCGAGTGGTGCTGAACGGCTCCTTTTGAAAC
This sequence comes from Psilopsiagon aurifrons, assembly GCA_025447955.1. Taxonomy (NCBI): domain Eukaryota; kingdom Metazoa; phylum Chordata; class Aves; order Psittaciformes; family Psittacidae; genus Psilopsiagon; species Psilopsiagon aurifrons. The sequence goes on from JAOEHY010012165.1 coordinate 5,122, forward strand.
TGGAGATCTGTCATGAATGGGTTCCCCCATGAACCAATATTGGCCAATATATAAGTGATCTGGCTGACAGAATCAAATGTGCCCTGATGAAGTTTGCCTATGATCCCAAACTGAGCAGGGAAGTGGACCCTTTTAGAAGGGAGAGACACCTTGCAGGATGACCTGGAGAGGCTGGAGGAGTTGGCTAACATGAACCTTACCAAGTTCAACAAGGACAAGTTTAAGGTCTTGCACCTAGGTAACACGATCCAAGCCAGCAGCACAGGCTGGGCTCTACATGTCTGAGGAAGGGACCTGGGTGTTCTGGTGGACAACAACCTCAAGATAAGAGTATGCCGCTGCAGCTAAGAAAGCCAACAGGATGGTGGATTACATAAGCAAGAGCATCCCAGCAGAGAAAAAGATGTTATTGTCCCACTCTCTGCTTGTCAGCCGACATCTCTGATACTGTGCTCAGCAGTGGTCCACACTGTGCAAAAAAGATGTCAACAGGCTAGAGAGAGTCCAGAAAAAGGGCCGAAGATGACAGAAGGACTGGGAAGCCTGACACATGAGGAAATACTGGGAAAACTGGGTTTGTTCAGCCTAGTGGCTTAAGGAAGACCTTATCACCATGTTCCAGTAGTTAAAGGGTATCTACAAAGAAGATGGAGAATCCCTTTTTACAAGGAGTCGCATGAAAATGATGGGGATATTGGGCACAAGTTCGTCCCAGGGAGATTCTGTCTAGACGTAAGAGGAAAATTTTGCACAGTGAGAATCATCAGCCATTGGAATAATCTCCCAAGAGAATTGGTGGATTCCCTAGGACATCTAGTCTAGGTCATGCATTGCCTAGAAAGGTTGGACTAGATGATCATTGAGGTCCCTTCTAACCCGGTATTCTATAATTCTATGAGTACTACGGCAAGTACCAGGTCATGTAACATGCAATGATAAAGAGTAGAGCCCCAATCCACATTTTGTGACCTCACCCTTTACTGACATCTTTGAATATAGAAAAGAGCTCTCTGAGCACTACTAAAACCCTTGCACATTTAAAATTTTTATCATTGTTTCTTCCAGAAGCTTCCCTTGCACTCACGTGAAGTTTAGCATTTCCACCATGGCTTAAGCACATGCTGTATAAAGCACAGTCTCCTGTAATCTTCTGCTTCAACTAATGCCACCAAAAATTTTGCACTAAAAGACAACAGCTGATCTCTGTTCACCATTTGCCTGCCACTTCAGATTTTACATACCTCTGCCATGTCTCAAAGATGGAATTTCCTAAAATGAAGTTTCTGTCAAAATGAAGTCTTATGATGTTGTGTGGTAGCTACAGTCATGGCCAACACACACAGAGAGTAAGCTGGAAAATTTCGAACTGAAGACAAATGACTATTCAGCAAACCTACTTACCATTCGTCTGTGAAGCCAGTACAAAGAGGACTTAAAACATGTCTTCCTCATGAGATAAACAATGTATTATGAAAAAGTTATTTCTTGTGGAATAGCTCACAGTGTTAATTTCAGGACTGCTGAAAACTATTTTGAATTTTTATCATTTAAATTATAGCTTTAGGGATTGATGTTAATGAGTCTCAGTGCGTCTGATCAACTGCTAATGAAAGGATGAAGGATTTCAGTTATTGGATATTCAGCTACTATTTTTCTTTCTTTTTTTTTTTTAGCAGGCAAACAATCTTCGTCTTTCTGTGTACAGAAAAGCCAATATTAAAGAAAAGGCCTCTAGAGTGCATAGAAGTTACTGATTATTTTAGATTACTGTAATTCAGAAAAAGTGGATTGGACATGTTTTGATTTAATTGAACTAATTGAAAAAGCTTATTTTCTTAGCTGAAAAAAATCCAAAACATAACCTTAATTGATTGCACATTTGCTCAGACCTACACTTTTTAACATAAGAAACTGAAATTAGAATTCAGAAAAAATAGTGCTACATTTTCAATTTAATATAAGACCTTTAGGAACACTGACAGTTTGCTCCAGGGAATAAAATAGCAGTTGCCACTTAAATTGATAAAGTTTTCTACTATTATCATCATAGCATTTATGCAGCTATGACTAAAAGTGACAGAATAACTCTTTAGTGAAATAAATAGCACAGTCAACAACCCTCCACTAACAGATAAAGGCTTCATTTTAAGTGATTTCAATGATCAGGCACAAGACAACCTGGCAAAGGGCCTCCATGGAATAGGTCAAGCAAGCAACAGTGAGCTTTCTGCTCCTCCAAAAGTTTCTTCAGTATAGTTTAGTAAACAAAAAGGTGCTGCCTACCAGATGTTCAACCAGCTCAAAACATACTGCTTTAAATGCCTGATGCCTATTAATTATTATATCAGATATTTGTCTAGTGGTGGAAATAATGGAGCCATCTATAAAGCAATTTTCCAAAACTTAATCTTATATTGTCATTCATTTTCAGACTCTCTTGTTGTGATAATTGCCCTATTTTACAGTGAATGCGTTAGAAAACAGATGGAAAAAGAAGGAAAGGTGTACTGGAAAAATACAACTTAGCCATGTGAATAGCAATGCTATGGAATTTAGGTAAACAATACATTTCTTTCTGGATTGTAAGTGAAGCTGCAATACAAAAAGTGTAAATGAAGCTGCAGTAGCCATCAATACTACTAATACTACTATTTATTATTTAATAAAAATAATCATTAATTGACTTAAAATTGAGTAGACATTGTGGCAAAAGCAGAATTTTGAAAGCAAAAGATCATTAAACACTACTCAGCTCTGAGTAATGTGACCCAACTTCTGTAAGACTATCACCTCACGATTAAAAGTGACAGCTAACATGCAAACATGTAGATGCACAGAATCACTCACAAACCTTAGAATTAGGGTGGGTTTAAAACATGCACATAGCATCAAGAATGAAGTAATCCCTCCTTAGGAACTGGAGACCTGTAATGCTGAGTTATTTGAAAGCAAATTTGTTAATTGTTCCCACCTCCATGTTTGTGATGACATATTCAGAGCAGTAAATTGCAAGAAATTCAGCAACACGAATGACTCAAGTTACAGAAGCTATGCAATAGCTGTAGATGCTGCTCATACCTAAGGTAAGAGAGGACAAGCTCCAGTAAACTGAGAATAGAAAAGCACACTAGCACAATTTACAAAGACTCTCATGTCTCACCAGCCACTGGTCCAGCTAGCTGAGTTTTTTTGTTTGTTTTTTCGTGTATCCACCCCCCCCCTTTTTTTTTTTTAAAGCAAAATACACCTCTGAGAAAGACACTGCACAAAGCAGTCACATTTTCCCAGCAGTAAGACCATACTCAAAAAGTTGTCTACTCCCCTCCACTTCAGGGTTGACCCAGATGTTTTATTTTCAGACAGCAATGTCAAAACCAAGGGTAAATTATTTCAAGATTAATCCATTATTTTTCTTTTTAATGACCTATAATAAATAATTCCTTTTCTCTTTTTCCTTGATAATTTCACATGCATTATTAAACATTGCAAATTGGAATTTGCCTTGTTGTTTTAAGATGTATGTATTCCTACTCTCAGACTCACTCATGCAGGGTCAATTTTCTGCCTATATTACAATTACCACACCCCCATAGGGAGCAAAGAAAGGTTTGTCAGAAGCCTGCAAAAGGAGATAAATGATCTGTGCTCTAGTCTAATAACCTTCCTGAAGAAGACAAATGTGTGAATTGCAAAAGTTTCACCTGCAAAATCCCTACTGATACACTAATTACAAACTAGATTTCTTCAACCACTGTAAAAGAAAAAAAGGCCCATTGAGAAAGACTGGGGAAAAAAAAAATAATGGATGAAAAGAGGCTCAGCATTGTCCCAGAATCCTTTGCTGATGTAGGATTGCACACAACTACAGTGCATTTTAAACCAAACCCTTAAGGATGTATTGATATTTAGAGGATCTGTAAATTGTACCTAGTTTTCTGTGTGTAATCTCTCTATTTCTGTCCTGTTCTCCTGTTTTAAAGCTCTTACTTGGTAAACAAGACCCTTTGCATGATTCTGCCCTCTCCCCTCAACCTCCTTACTTAAACCTGTCTTGAAGAGACTTTTTCTCAGGTAAGAAGGCTCGCATAGAGGAATTTATTTATACCTACTACATTTTAAACTGCTAAAATCAAACCACAGTATCTGCCACTTTTTATCCTGTCATCCCCACCCCAAACCACCGAAATAACAGCAGCCTGTGATTTCTATGGCTGATCATAAACAACCCAGTTCAAAAGATGAAATGGCAACAAATGAAACTGGTAAAACAGTTTTTCCATTTTTCACATAGCTCACTCTACATATCGTACACTTTGAGAAAAAAAATTCACATCAGCACCACTTTTGTTTTAAAAAAAATTTAAAAATTATATGCTGTGTAGCAGACATTTTCCTAATATTTTGCCCAGCTGCTGAATTTTATTCTAACACCGATAATTCTGAAACACTTGACAGTAACTAGTTAATGTCTTTTAAGCTTTTGAAAATTACTTTATCAACAGTAGTCTTCCTGAAAATGTTAAGGCATGACATGTAAATATCACAGTCCTGTTAAATGAGACTTATTTTATCTTGAGTAACAATACTTTCTAATTTTTAAAGACTTAATGATATCCAATTTTCTTTTTTAAATTCAAAGTACTTCATCCTGTCTTTTCCTTATCTGTAACAGCTGTGGGATATTAATTCTGTTCAAAGGCTTGTAGGGAAAATAAAAATTTCATTATGAGATGTTCAAATCCTTCAGCAATGCAGACCTTGCCATGACCTAGCATAAATGCATCAAATAAGCAAGCATTTTCCCATAATAATTCCACATTTATTTTAATAACTAAGTTATTGCTTTAGTCTTCTTATAGCAAGAAAAAAAATAGACATAAAAGTTGTCCACAAGTGCAATCAATTTTTCATAATAAGCTACCTGTCTGGAAATTTTTATACTGATATATCACCTGAGTGGAATAAATATCCAAGAAGCATAAGACAGTCTTGAACAAGACAGCACTCACCCTGACTCTGAGCAGGAAAACTCTTATTTATAGCAACTGTAGTAAATTTTTATGGTACATTAGATACCAGAGGGGTTTTGTAGCACCGAGACTTCTTGTCTGTACAAACAAAGCATACCATTCACCCTGGATGCTTAGGGTAACAGCTGAAAAACATCACCATTACATGAAGTGCTTTCCCTCTATGTGAGGCAAGTTTTTTTATACCTATTACGCATATGATAAAAGAACTCAGGATGTATTAACATTATAGAAAGGCATCATATTACACTTCTTGTGCACTCA